>JABUQX010081996.1:0-19342 GCA_015478945.1 Trachelipus rathkii
GTATAAATATAATATATATATATATTAGGTAATGATATAATACTCATGAAAATTCAGGTTAATATATAGTAGTATAAAAGCATACGATAACATATTAATTTAAAATAATAATTAACGTATGATTACATATAATTTAGCCTTATTATATGACATACTATATGACGAATAAATATATCAATTACTGCTCAATATATATATTTATATTTATTATATATATATCCATTGGATAAGGAAATTTATTATGGTCACTTAAATTTTAGGACGTACCATTATATATTATCAATCACATATATTAAAATACTTAATATATATAAGAAATAGTATATTAATTATATTACGTGGATAGTCATTTGTAATAGTCTAGTAATATATTCTTATATATATTATATATACTCATATAAGTGTTATTAATATAGTCATACTAGAAAATGTTACTCCGCCTCTAAGTTACTAAGTTATATAAAATATATACTATATATACTTGTTAACCTCATAAACTTATATCAACCTTATATTAAATATTATAATTATCATTATCACATATATACATATATTCATTTGCACATATAACCCATTAAAAAACAAGTGATGTAAAAAATATTTAATAAGGAAGACATACAACACAAGATATCTTAGTCAATATTTTTATTGACATATGATTAAGTCAATAACACTTATGTGTGTTCTATGTGAAAAACACTTGATACCACGCTAATTCATTGCTCGCATAAGAATCACAGAGAAAATACCTGTGTTTAAATAAATCTTATGTAGAGAGCAAAAAATATGGAGGAATCTGGAGTCATTTACATTAAACCGTACAGTGATTGACCAATTTTATCTTAGAGCTATAAATAATTAAAAAGAAAAAGCAATCTGGGATATAGAAGTAGACCCTCGTTCAAAGTGGGCTCATAATTAAGAGTAACGAGAGCAGCAGACTCTAGAGAACTAAGGAGTTGTTTAGTAAACGAAAATGTCCTCATTCCTGAATACTTTTCTTTCATCGGTTGCCTTTAAAGGCCAGAAACTGAAACTCGATAAACTATATTAATTCACTTAGTAAACATTTATTTAACAATCTCTGAGTTACAATCTGTCATAGAAATGCAAACAACACACAAATACGGGTCGTTCTGAGAGCAGTTTGGAATCTATCAAGCTGTTTAATATACCTAATTATATATCATAATATGATTAAAGATAACATTATAGTATCTATGATAATCTGGAATATCATTTTACCACATTTAATTATATAGTACATAAAAATGCAGTCATACTATATATACTTGAGGTGATCTCATCTTACGTTAATGAAGCCCAATTATAAAATCATAATATAAATACCATAATACAAAGAAACTACAGACTAACGTGAGTGGGTGAACTATATAGTAATTTCACTGCCCGTTTACTCAATATATCCAATATATATTACTTAATTAGTATAACCACCGTAACACGATATATAGCTTGTGATGGAATACAAGGATCATTTGGTCTAGTGCGGCCCGGTTGTGAGAAGGCTTAATGTTATCAAAGGGTAGATCCTAATTCAAAAAAATATCGAATTGATTTTGCACACAGCATAATCGTAAGGTTACTCAAGAAGGCAATTAGGTTGTCACCGCAGAACCTACCATCAGTACTTGAGTGAATAAAACACAACGAGAAATGAAAAATATAACAAGACCACATAAGAGCTAGGGTCAGGTGTATGATCAGCGTAAATAGTCTTTGCGGATATAACGTAGAGCACGATGACCATTGGCTTCTAAGCAATATAATTTATAACTAAAATATTTTCACCGAAAAAAATATTATAAATATAGTTTTAGTTTCAATAATAACAGTCTCAAAACGTGTGAATTTAAACTATCATAATAGAGGTTAAATTGTGAGAAGATATAACGTAACACAACTTTAATTAAGCAATCAAGAATCAAATAGCAACACATAAGAATGTCACTAAATTAATTGAAATATAGTGACCTATATTTTTTATTATATTATTACGTTATTACATAATATATAATATATATAAGTATACTTGGGATCTATATATATATATTATATTAGAGGTTATATATAGGATATATATAATATATAGGGTAAACCCGGGTTGATTATGATTTAAAAACTAACGAACACCTTCCTAGGTAGACCGCATAGAGTATCAGTTGCTCGGGGTCTCCCGCCTCTTGGTGACTCGACGGGGGGAGCTTTGCTACCTTCAAACCCCTCTGTCCCCCACATTCGGCTCGAGCCCCCTAAAAATTCGACAGTGACAGAGGTAAACATCATATTTAGTCTGCCTTGGTGTTTCCTTAAAAAGTCAGAATGGGCTCGAGCCGATGGGGAGACAGAGAGGGGGGACCCCTCGTCCACCTAGCAGGCCAGAGAGAGACCTCCGGACAACTGATATCATATGCGGTCTACTAGGCTTTAGAGGTATCTCGCTTCGTTTTTTAATCATAAAACGACTTTATACTATAATTAGTATAGGGCCTAGGTATATATAATATAGGGTACCATTTGACATATAGTAGAAGATTTACTATATAATATCAATATATATATATAATATATAATATTATAATATCTTAGTTATGAATAATATATATATATAAAGTATATATATTATTAATAGATATATATAATATATATATATATATTAAGAATATAATATTTAAAACCGTATATTGAATAATATATATATTATATTATATTAAATATATTATATATTATAAATCAATTTGAGAAAAAACATATTAGTAATATTATTAAATTTAATATAATATATTTATATAATAGTATATATATATATATATTTATTATTTTGAATATAGATAGAATAATATATAGGTAATATGAAGTATAATTTGGGTAATCATTATATATACTATATATTATTATATTATATATATATATATATATATATATAATATATATAGTATATATATATTATAGATATATAGTATAATATATATATAAGTATTAGAGAGAGAGAGTAGGAGAGGAGAGAGAGAAGTAGAGAGAGGAGAGAGAGAAGAGAGAGAAGATGAGAGAGAGAATTCACGTCGAGTCACGAACGCCGGCTTGAGTTACAACAGGTGTTACAAAAACACAATATTACACAAATTTTAATATTTGCCAATAATATTTTATATTTATGTGTAAAATGTGTGCTAAATTACGAATTTTTTTCTTTTTTTATCTTTTTTTTTTTTAATATCGATTGCATGCATTCAAACCCATTCTGTAATCCAAACAGAAATGACCAATTCTCTTCGACAGGCCAATAATATAAAATTCGAATTGATCTTTTCTAAAATAATCGATGTTTAACAGTTACCCTCAAACCGAGAATATATTTACTATCTATAGTATTAAATATATTAGATATATAGTACTATATTATCTTCAAAAGTGATATCTATTCTATTCAAACTTTTATTATTATTATATTCGGTTTACCGCACACCTTAATATATATATACATATATATACATTATTATATAATATATCAATACATCCTTTATCCTGACCCTTTCCTTTTGCTTATAGCGACGGGACCCATTATGGATAATCGTTAGTTGAAATGAAGCAACCAATACTCGTAGCTCAATCTATCTTCGTAACATTCGTATCTAACTCAAACCAAAGATTAGCTGCTTCACAAGAGTTCTTATCTTCCGATTGGTATCGTAGAACCTGGTCGCTATTTCCTAATGTAAATAGAAGGCTTGGTATTACCGCATCACTTCACGTACTCTATCTGGTTCATTTATCATTAGTAACGCAAGTTTACAATTCACAACTATCAACCTGACAGGTACTACTAGACTATCTTCCCGAATGATGCTAACTCAATAATCGTACTGCACTACATACACGCATGGGCATAAGAAAGTTTCGTTCGATTGATGGTCGTGGGGGCTAAAATGCTGAACATGACACACATCGGCAACAAACGCGAGGGCCTGAATGTCGGTCACATTAAGCCGATTAGGTTGTGATCGTTCAGCTGGCAGGGTGAACCCGCAAGTTGATATAGGAGTACAAAATCCTGTAATTCTCGGTGGAATAAAGGGATTCCTTCAAAATATAAAGATTGAGAATCGACGGGGGTGCCTTGCTTAGGGATCGTCGGATGTTGGGAGATAGTAGAACATAGTTTCGGAAGTAGGACCGCAGAGGCACCTCTTGGAGCTGTACCGCTGTCATGAGCCATGCGGGGCCAGTGGCTCTTGATTACGCGAGAAGATGGTTCGTGGGAGATGTACGTACTCGAGTACCCGGGATATCACACGGATTTTCATGTATCAATAGTATACCTTCCTTAAGTTGTGTGAGTCATGCATAAGCTATCGATACTGAGAGAATCTAAGCAGATCGAAGACCGTAGAGCCTCACGGAATTTCGGACTAAGTAATTTAGACTTGATAATCGTGTGGTGTGACACTAGAAAGGACGTGGCGAGTATGAATATCGTATATATAAGTATATTATATATATAGCTATATCAATTACTATATATATATAATAATTATATATATAGTGGTATTATTCTATATTTGATCAGTAAGTATTTTCTGAAAAAATTTTGTTAAAGTAAAAATTTCTAGTTCGACAAAGTTAAGTTGAGTTTAATGTTTTCTTAAAGAAAATTATATAAGTGCGTTAATAGTTCTGGCATAATTCCATGGAAGCTTGCCACTAGAGATATTTTCGTAAAAAACTTAACCTTTAACTCCCTGAAAACCTTTATAAAAGTCTCACTTTTATGAACTTAGAATTTTTTTCAGAAAATATGCTCCCACTGATTCAAATCTAGATATTTACATCTATAGTATACATATAACCTACCCACTATAAGTTAATATATATGATTAGTAAATATTATCACATATATATATATTATATACTATATATATATATTAATATATATATATATAATATTATATATATATATATATATATATATATATATATATAATAGGTATATATCTATATATATAGGTCATATATATATATATATTCTATGTATAATATATTATCATATATATATATACCACTAAATTCTGTACTTATACACTACGTATATATATATATTACTAATATTAATTAATATATAGATACTTTACATATATATATATATATATATATATATATATATGCTACCCATAAATTTAGCAACCTTAAATTAAATTTAAAATATTTAGAGATTATATATACAAAAAAGTTATTTGGAATAAAAGTATTTAAAAAAATACATAACAGATGTTTAGATTCAAATATTTTTATTTGACATTGATTAATAAATTTATGTAAAACACTCGTTTCATTCGCATTCGCAATCCGCATTTAAAAATCTTTGCAAATGGGTTTATCCATTTAATTTAACGGGTTAGTATTAATTATTATTTTGTAGTTATAAATGAAACCATATAATTATGATACAGTTGTCAAAATAGTTGTTATTTAGTAAGAAATGTCATTTATATTTTCTTTCATGGTTGATTTAAAGGCCAGAAAACTGAAACGTATATCTTTAGATTAATCAGTAAAATTATTTCAGCAACTGAAAATCTAATGTCATAATGCACCAAACTTTCGCTTATGGCATTTAGAATTTCAAGTGTTAATATATATATTATATATATACTATCTATATTATATTATAAGTACTTATATACCTACCTATAGTATATATTGAGATAGGCAAATAAGTAGATCTAGGTATATATATATATAATTTACTTATATATAGGCTGGTCAGACGTTTTAGATTTATGGGGCCCCCTGGTGTCTACAAGATAATTAGTACGTAAAACTTGAATACAGTTTTGTGGAAATCAGCGAACATTTTGATGTAGCATTGAAGAAGGTGAATGAAATAAAATCAAGTGGCCAGCTCACATTAAAGTATAGAACTCTTTCTTATTACTTTCGGCAGCATTCACCTTACTAGAGTCAAACACAGTCTCCTACCCAAGACCTCAAAATCTTATTCTTATTTATATTTAAATATCTACTCGATTCCCTTCTACTTCTTATTCTCAGTTTTCATCCCAAAGGGAATTTTGTGCGAATGTGTGCAGCAATGTTGTCTGTTCTCGTGTTAACATATTTTGAGACTTCTTAATTTTCTTAACACTCTGCAACTAGATTCATTTTCTCTATACTAAAATTTTCGCCTATCTAACCTACGAAATAGAACTCTCTCTTGACTTTTGCTCTCTTTGAGTGCTTAAAATAATCATTTTTGTTAATGTCAATCATTTACCCCACCAGTGGTTTCCACTATTACCGATGATACAGCTGGATAAATCTTTTTAGAGGCCGATTGTTATATTGACCAGTTGGTGCAGATCACTACTTGTATCCCTAACATCTTAAAAATAAACCCAGCATTTTTTTTTACTTCCAACCCTTATCCTATTAAACATTCTATTCCTCAAGGTTACTAAGGCGACATTATCGTCTTCGTATCTCGTTCGTTGCATTCAGCTTTTCTACCTTAACGACCCCAGGTTTGTTGGAAGAGACATTTTCATCATTTGATGCTACAAACTTTTAGGATTTTAGGTCATACGTTCGATTTCTTAAAAAAAATGGTTACTGTTTCAAGGGGGGATCCCATGACGCAAAATGCAAAACGACAAATTCACTCAAATATATATAACTACTCAAAACTAAAAGTTTAAGGTTCTACCACTCATTGTAGAGCATTTTATAGAATTTACAAGATATATTAAACCCTTGGTTAAAGCTACTTGCAATCATATATAAAACGTTAATCAGTTACAATACTCTACTAACTAATACCATATTTAAAACTACATTAATAATTAATTGCTTATTTTTGATTTGATTTGTTATTTGATTAGATATATATATATATATATATAATATATATATATATAATAATATTATAAAATATATATTATATATAATATAATATATTATTATATAATTATACATACAAATATAATATAATATATATATATATAAATAATAATCATAAAAGTATATTTTAGTAAACATTTATTTTTAGTAAACAACATATAATCTAATATAAAATAATAATAAAAATATTTATATATATATATATATATAAATAATATAATATAATATATATATAATAATAATAGTTATATAGTATATTTTATATAATATAAATAATATACTATATATACGTATATTTATTATATATATATATATATATAATATATATATATAATGCGAGATAAAAAGTGAAATTTTAATACTAAATATATAATATATTTTTAAAAATAATAGTAACTAAAAATAAATATAAAATTATATATTATTATCAAGTAAAAAGTTTGTAAAATATTACAAGTTACGTTCCCTAATTAATTAAAAAACTTGATTAAAAACTTTACTTTAAGACGTAAACTATAGATATTTAATACATTAATAAATAATAAACATAAGCCCAATATAGAAGGCCTACTCACCTCGTCATCCTTGCAGACCTGTATTCAAGAGAAAGCAATTACAAATTAACAAAAAAAACTTAGTTGGTTGATTTTTCTGAATTTTCTATTTCAACTGCATCTGAATGAATCATTTCTAAACTCCTTCCTGTTTCATTAAGTTGCCCCCATATTACAAATACTCATAATTTTCCCTTTATAATTGACGTCGGAGGAGAATAATGGCTGCATTATTACTTATGGTCAAATCGGTGCATTTTTGTGAATCTGTGGACCCAAGCTATATTTTTTATCCAATTGAGATCCTTTTGCGTTACACTGCCTTTAAATATTCGTTAGTTTTTCCCCCATAATATCATCATTACAATGCAAAATCAAAAGAATCCGACACCACAGGCATTCTTAATAGATTGGGAATGAAAAATCTTTTAACAGTAAATTGTGACGAACTATATTGACATCATTGTTATAAACTTTTTATGTTGCAACAGAAAATGTGAAGACCAAAAAAATGATAGTTTTGCTCTTGGCATCATGTATGAAATAAAACTACTTCTCCTTTGAAAAGCTGTTAATGATATGAATGGATATTAATTTTTAAAAGAGTGAAAAATGAAGTCAGTTTCTTAATAACGGAGGGGAGCCCAACCTGAACGCTCGAAGATATAAAGAAGATAATTTAGTATTCAATGTATGTGCGGAATAATCTAAGCAACATCTTTATGAACTCATCGAACACTACCATATCTTTACCCACTTCCTTCTTTCGAACACTATTTGCTTCGGTATGTCGGATCATTTTTCCATCCATCCCTCTTTCCACTAACCCACAAAACATTTTACACATATAAACAACAAACATCCAAATATTAAATCACATTGAAACTTCTGTAATACGCTTATCTTTTCCTAACACTCTCCTCTCTTGTTCCATTCACTCAGAACATTCATGTTTCTATCTATAGGAAACCCCATCCATCCACCCAACAACATACATTCGATTCCGCACTACATTAACACTAAAATTAGCCACATTAGCTTTTATCTTCGAGCCGTTCAGGTTGCTTCCCTCCTTTATTAAAGGCTGAAAAACACTCATTTTCACTCTTAAAAAATAAAATATCCCATTCATATCATTAACAAAGCCCTTCACAAAGCAAAAGTAACTTTGTATACAAATAATGATGCAAGAAGGCGAAAAACATCATTCTCTTCCTTTTGTCTTCTCCCCACATTCCTCTGTTTCCAATAAAAAAAGTGTATACCACATGATTCAATATAGTTCACGTCCAAACAATTACGTTAAAAAGCTTCTTCATTCCATCTAAATCCCTAACCTTCTAGATCGACCTGTGTACGTATTCTTTATTTACAATTAATGACTAAGGTTAAGACTAAACGATTTGGAAAGGCTCTCAACCAGCATAAACTAGCATTACAATTTTGTAAAAAAAATCGCTTACACATATATCCACCAAAAATCACACGATAGACATTCAAAATATCAGCCAAATTCTCGCCCCCCAAGTAGTTTTAGAAAATGAATGATTATTTGAATAATAGTCGGCAACAATTAACGGAAAGATTTGAAGTGAATTCCTTTCAATCAGCATGCATCAAAAAATCACACCCAATCTAAAAAGTTCTTCATTTGGTTAAATTTGAAAAATTACTCTCTCTCTCTCTCTCTCTTTCTCTCTCTCTTCTCTCATCTTCTCTCTCTCTCTCTTCTCTCTCTCTCTCTCTCGCTTCTCTCGCTCTCTCTCTCTCATGAATTTCACACGTTTTACTCTAGATTAGCCCTCATTATGGCATATTTATTATTTATTAATTGAATAAAACTAACCTTGAAATTTAATATGGTTTAAGGTAAAATTTTAATATACAGGTTTTATAAGGCCAAAATCACCTCTTAAACATATATATACATATAAATATATATATATATATAATAATATATAATATATATATATAATATATATTAGATATATATATAATATATATAAATATATTAATATATATATATAATATATATATATATAATATATATATATACAATAGAATTCTTGGGCAAATGAACTTAAGCATATATATCAATTGAACTAGAATTAATCTTATAACAAACTATAATTAACTAAATTTTAAAGTTTTAAAACCAATTTCAAATAATAAAATAATAAAAATAAAAATTACTACAATAGTATAACTAAAATTTATTAAATATAATTTTATATTATTCTGGGAATATAACAGCAACTTTTATATAAAGGAAAAAAAATTAAAAATTCTTATGTAGCTATTTAAATATATAAGTAAGAAATTAATCGAATCTTCAAAGCAATTTCTGTTCTGAAAATTACTTCATGTCCTTATTTACTACGAATTAATCACTCCCTTTCTGGGGTCGAATACTCTAAAAATATTAAATCCTGGGTGTAAGGATTTCTTTAAGTAATATAGTATGAGTGCATAAAGACTGCGAATAGGGGATGAAGTACAAATAGAGGTTTGGTGGTGAATTAAAACCCTCAACCTTGATATCGCTCTTCTTATTCTAGTGATATTGCAATTTATAAGGAACTAATCGTCGTCTTTAACTCCAAAAACTCGTGCTACTTAAATTTCATTTCCCAATCCTTCAAAACGGATTTTAAGCATAACAAAAGACTCTCTTCTTAGAAAAACTTTTAAGATTCTCTACGCCTTTTTTCATTTCTACGAAATGTCACGGATGTAACCCAATACTTCCACCCAGTTATTTACTTCAATCCCTTATCTCCTTCCATCATATAATATTATAAAAAATATATTATAATATAATAAAGTAATATACTATTTGATAATATAATATAATGATAATATATATAGATATATATCATATAATATATATATATATATATATAATATATATATCAGCCGACTGTCTCCATTGGCCCCTCCAAAGATGAAAAGGGCCCTTTACCCGAATAGAAATAATTATTGATATATAATATGTTGATAAAATAGCTTGCATGCTTAAAAGCACATTTAACATTTCACTGGGGAAATAAGTTGAGAAAAAGTAAGCATTGATTAGTTACTTCACAATAATATATATCATTTATATACCGTACCTAATTGGTTCCTGCTAGAAAAATAAGTATACTAATTAATATGATAGGTAATTAAAACAGCATATTTGAATAATATCGTTATTCAGAAACCAAATCACATTTTGAACTATAATAGTAAATGCTTACAAAACGTCAGAAAATAGTAAAAGAGACATAAGTCACAACAAACAAACATTATTTCATATAAAAGAATAATACAATAACACTAATTATATTTAATGTCAATTTAGTAATTATTTTATAAAAAAAAATGGCTCTACAAACCTCTATAGATACAGACATTTGCCCAGTTATACCTTATATTCCTTGAAGAAATCAACATAGAAGTTATTGCCAGTTCTTTCACTGCATTGGCGTTGACGCCATGTTAAACACAACGATGCCTTTTTCAGCAACTTATCAACCAGTATCTTTCTGCACGCCCCAAAGTAAGATTAACAAAGGTCCTGGCTTAAAATTTCTCTAATCCGGTCTTAGCTATTTTATTAAATAATACCCTTTCACATGGTACTTGTTACAAGGTATGGTAATACAAACTGTAACTACATATAGTGGTAAACAATCCAGATTTGAGAGGGTTCAAAAAAACAAAAATGTTGATGGCTGAGCAGTACCATAATATTCTCTTCTAAAAATCAGATTCTAAATCGACCAAATTCACAGATTTTTCAGCTCTATAGATTCTGGTTCATTAAGTAATTTTTCAGCCATGGTAAAACTTTCATTTACATAATCTGCAAACTGGTTCACTCTATCAAAAACTACTTCTTTTCAACTTTACGAAAGTTTATAATATACAAATAACTCCTGAAAACTATCAAGGCATTACGATTTCATTAAATTTCTTTGGCTAACGCAGACAACCACATTTCTTTGTTTGGACTAAAAACACTGACAAAGATCAAATTTATATTAGCAGTTGAGATTCCAAATAGCTTCACTATGATTCACAGCATACCTTTCTTTGAAGTTTTCCTGAAATCTAATTCTACTTCTACATCATACTGCTATCTTCAATCTATACCTTACTTGGCATAATATTTGTGAATACAGAGCCTAAAGTTTACCACTCCTATCTCCTACTTTGAAGCACTCTCTACCCATCCAGCTGAGAATAGTCATGTTTACTCTGTAAATATTTTAAATGAATATATCAAAAATATCTAATAAAACAAAGACAAAATATGGGTTTCAAATGTTGACATAGACTGATTAAATTCTCCAGATAATTAATGGGCATTATATTCTTTAAAACTAATACCAAAAAATATTATCCTCAATATTTGTTCGATTGGACCTTCTCTCTTCATCGATAATTGAAAAAAATAGACTAGTGCTCCACCCCACTTAGTTTTCTTCATTGATATTTCATGCTGCAATATGTTTCGGGGTTTCCCCCCCAACCCATTCTGATAAGACATCTATAGAAACTACCAATCCAACTAATTTCTCTTGGAGCACGGACTTGAATCACATGTTCCCTACGTGGAGTGTAAAAAATCTTTCATTTCCTTTTAGACTGACTTAACTTAACAACAACCTTATATTCGTTACCCGTCAACATAACAAGCAAAAATATTTTATGCAACCCACACTGCGCTAATCTCTATTAAACTCGACAAGCTCAATCAGCATATCCATCGACTTACTGTATTTTAAAAGCTTCTATATCTTTCCTTGAAACATAGCGGATCGGCAAATCGCCACTGCATGAACATACACTGATACGATCTACATCACCGAATATACTTATCATGAAGTCTTTCAAATGATACAATTAAACATCGAACCAATTATTAAGTAGCTTTGATAAATTTGACAAAAAATCACCAAAGTCCTCTCCATCGGTCTTTAGGTAACTTCCATGTCTTTCTACATGATTTGTAAAATCGCATCAAATTGGCAACCAACATACCTGTATCGAAAGGAAAATCCATAATTATATGTAGATTCAAGAAAGCCCCATCTCTTATCACCCGCTACGCAAGCTTGTTACCACATAAAACAAAACGAACAATAAACGGTAACACCAAACTTCTGATGGTTAAGTACTCTTTCTCGGCTCTTGTCAATCTCAAAAAGTTTAAATATCATGATCTTTTTGGCTTAAAAGCTACCTCCTGGCTAGTGATAAAACAGATTCTCGTCGAATTCAACAGATACAAATATGCTTAACAAGTCATAGTCCTGTAATAAATGTATAGAAATTCTATATACTTTACCGCAAAAACCAAAAACTAGCAGAACACTCTTAGCCGAATCAACATGAAACATTTCTGTGAATTTATCAAAATTCGGTAATTCGTAATAAATTTTGAACCCTGTAAATGGGCAATTAGCTCCTTTCCTCACTAACTGAATAGTCTTCTCATAAAGCCTTTTTTAATCAATTGGGGAATTTTCTTGAGCAATAAAACATCCAACTGTGCTAGCCAGGCATTCTGGGAGCAGATCAGCTCACTATGTGTTTCTTCGATCATCATTTCTTGTCCAGAACTGATATTATTTCTTGATGAACACGCCGCAGAAAGCCAACGTACTAAAGATATCTAATATGCTATGCATAGAAGCCTAGTTACCCTCTCATATTCTACCAAGGACAATCCAGGATGTAGACCATTGAAGAGTAAATCGATTCTTCAGGTTTCTGGAAAATAATGTTAACACGATATCGCTGCCGATTGTACGATTATCTGTAACAAAATTTTTTAAATTAAACGGATATAAATGACCACATTACAAAAGGGCAACTAATAGGTAACATTGACTTAATAGATAATATATATATATAATATAACTATAATATATAAAATAATAAGATATGAATAGATAGAATAATATAAATATAGATAAAATACCCTAAAAATGAGTGATTATATACAAACGTTAAGTACAAAATATTAATCAGCCTAAGCAAATAAAAAAAAGTGTAAAAGTTTAAAAATGGAAAAAAAAACACGAATTAAAATTAAAAGTTCTAATTTAAAAAAAAAAAAGATCTCTATTATAAAAAATTCTATAAGTTTTAAAACCACGTTTTTAAATATGACATACTTAATTTGCATTTCGATAGGGGAAGGTGAGAAGTCAATAAGGACTACCGACAAGGGAGTGGAAGAAATAGTTAGAAAATTTCAAGAAAATAAGCTACAGCAATTTGAAAAATTATAAACTTAGATATATATAGGAAATAAAAAACTGTTGCTTATTGAAGTAACTTAAATCACAGAAAAGTTACCAGAAAAACTAAGATACTCAGAAAATATAATATTAAAATCTTCTGAAATAACAAAAGACATATATATATGAAAATAAATATTAAGATATAATTATGATATATAAGTAAAGATATAAAATAAAGTATTAGTATAAAACGATAAAATAGATAAAAAGAGATCGTACCAATAATAAAAGAATAGTATAAAGCCTAACAAGATAGATATATTATTAATTTATATATATGGCCGTCTCGGGAAACCGAAAGATAGGGAGGACAAGCTTTCAAAACATAAATGAAATATGATATAGAATTATATGTAGAACGAAAATGATACGCGAATCGATCAATATGCTTAAAACGAATATCAGTAAAGAATAGAATGTTAGAGTATAGAAAAATAATAAAAATGGAGTATGAAACAAGAAGGAGAAGAAGAAAGAGAAGAAATAATACAAGATACAATGTAAAGAATAAAATTAAGAGAAAGAAAATGAATGGAAAAAGATAGGGATAGAAGAAATAAAATAACAATTACTCATCGAATCTATATAATATAAGCCAATAATAACTATGAAACACGTACCTTTAGTAAGGAGCATATATGGCTGACCAAGGTATCGACTAGTGGCAAGATAAGAACCGAGGTATAACCCAGGAGGAAACTGAGGTAAAATTTATTAGGCATACGCTGTGCGAGAGAAGACGAGACTCCTGCCTGAAGAATAGAGGAACTATAAATCCTTCAAGTTTGCGTGTCATACAATGTGTCGCCAAGTCTTTACATTAAGAACGGGTATTAAGCCTGCACACGAATATTTAGATGGCTGTGATATGATCATCAGGTTACAGAAAAAAATAAATATGATGGGGGAGTTTTGTCTTTGCATAAGCTAAGACTAT
Source organism: Trachelipus rathkii (assembly GCA_015478945.1). Taxonomy (NCBI): domain Eukaryota; kingdom Metazoa; phylum Arthropoda; class Malacostraca; order Isopoda; family Trachelipodidae; genus Trachelipus; species Trachelipus rathkii. The sequence goes on from JABUQX010081996.1 coordinate 14,703, forward strand.
CTTTACAGTTAGTATGATTACTGACTCGTAACTCCTCTTTAAAAGTGAGAAGAAAACACATTTAAAGTATATACAAGAGCATTCATATGTACTCTACAAAGAATGTAAACGAGAGCATTAGCTTAAAGCAAGGGAATAAGGAGAGGATAGGTTTATAACTTGTAATAAGAAAAAATATTAACAGAGAAAAATATATATCTAACGATAAGTAAGAAAGTATATAAAAAATATTTTAAATGATAAGTATAAAATCATAAATTTCTTTGTCTCGAACAATTGGCAACTGCTCGAATTTCAGATAAAAAATACGTGCGTGAATAAACACAACAATAGTTATTTGTGGGTAAAGTTGTACAATACTGAAATTTTATTAGAAGTAGAATAAAACTTTCATTTAATTTTTATTATTGGCTTCTCCTACTGAAAGTTAAAGAACCTATATGACATGAATAATAGAAATTGACTCTATTATCGCATTTTTTATACTAGTAGTTATTGATTCATTAGCATCCATGCTCGCGTAGGAAGGATTTTAATAGAGAATATACTTTGCACTCCAAATCCCATATCCCAAATCCTATAGAGTATCCCAAATTATCTGTTGTATAAAGGTTGTAACATTGTTTTAAAGATTTAATCGAATTTATTAATTTATGTATGAATTAAGATATGGGATAACCTATTCGATACATTGTTCGAAAATTACAGAACACTAATCTTTTCTCATGTCATTCGCAATCAAACCATACCTTAGACAAGATTTAGCTAGATATTACACAGAAGAGAAGTTCAATATAAGAAGTTTCGTCTGAAGCTGTCAATGCATTCAGTTGATCCGGACGGCAGAACCGAATAACCGACCACAATATCGCACCATTTCTTGATGTCCACGTAAAATCATCTTATAATTTCAATTAATTAGCTAACTGAAAGCCATGGGAATATACATCAACACTTAATTATACAAGCACATACAAAATTCCACTGTATGTAATAAGTGCTAGAATCAGCCTATCCCTCCCATTCTCCAGAACCCTTCTAAATAATATATCAATATCGAGCATATAGACCCAACTTTAAATGAAGATACATAGGATAAACTTAAATATTTTCCATATATAAGCACTTAACGCAACAGTTTTTAGTTAAACAAAATCGAGCAAGTCAGAGATCTATACAAAAAAACAATGTTAAAACTGAAGGTAAACAAAAAAACTATAAAGTGATTTATAGCTCATAACTTGTATCCTCACTCAATCAATCGCTGTACTCTCTCCTACGTCTCATCCCTCTCTCTAATCTCTATGATCTCTCCTTCCGTACTACTCTCTCTATAACTCTACTCTCATAATGCCTTAACTCTATAATACTACCTCAGTACAAATAAATAGTTATAAAGTAGGATAATATATATATATAGTAGTAGTAGTATATATAAATAGTATATATAAAATATAAAGAATAGATACTATATATAGTAAGATATAAGTATAGATAATATAGAGATATATAATATGATATAATAAAATATAAGAATACAAATATATAATCTAATATTAAATAATATATATAGAGATAAATTAAAGGATATATATATAATAAATATAAGATAATAATAATAATAAAATATAATAATATATATAGATATATATATATATAATACTAATATAAATAGTTATATAATATAGTATGTAATAATGAAATATACTAAAAGTATAATAATAATAAATGTAAAAGAAAAAGAAAAAAAAATATATAGTAGTATATATATTAAATAAGAGTTATTTTTTTATATTTATTTTAAAAAATAAAAAAGTTCCTTTATTTTGTTTCACATATTTAGTGCAAGGGAGGCAGCCAATATTATTGAGGGAGGAGGATTTTATGAAACTTGCAGAGAGGAGAGGTATTATGTGGAAAAGTTTATATCTCAAAAATATAATCAAATAAGAATAAGAGTTTCATTTTACGTCATCCAATAAGAGCAAACCAGTGTTTTTATTGAATGACACTCGGCAGATGCCATATCCTCCTAGCTTTCATTGGACGGAAAGGAATTCACAGAATCTGAACATATAGCTCTAAGAATCAGTAATAAGAACCTTATAGAAACAAAATGTTTCCGAGCCAGATGGCAGATCCACGGCAGAAAAGTCATGCGATTGCTTAATTGTGAAAAAAACAACTATAGCTGTTGTCATGTACAACATTACCCCTTCCATATGGTTTTAAGTAATCTGAATAAATCAAGCGTAATATATTGAATCTAGTTTGCTAGCAGTCCAATTTCTTGTTTTTTAGTTCTACTAGGGGCTTTGTTCATATATGACGTATTACTAGGGGTATCTCCTCGAGCGGACAGGAGTAAAAAAGTGCGGAGACGTGGGCACATTTCGCTCCATGATCCTCACGTCGCCTTGTCCCCCGATAGAAAAGCACGCACAGCCCTGCAGCTACGGAATACAGCGCGCGAGCAGTGATAATTATGAGAATAAAATTAAGTATTACATCGCATCAGTATACACCTTCTCAACATAAATTAAGCAGCAAATACTCTACTCAAAACAGGTACGAACGAATAGCCTATAAGAATGACAGAAACGGTCAGAATACTACTGTAGCAAATAGCATATAAGACAATTTATTAGTACTAGTTGAACTTCGTGCAGTTCATAATCCGTCCGATACTATAATCTCAACGTAACCATAAAGGTATCAAGACAAGACAATACATATAAATGTATACATCTACAACTCCAATAGAGAAGAAGACAAAAATATTAACTGAAACTAATATAATTAGATGAACTCAATGAACTTAATTCTCGCTGACATTTTAGTCAATTTTTACTAATATGTCATCAGATACTTTCCGTTAACTTTCTTAACTTTGCTCACTCTCTCTTCTGAACGCCGGCCCAAGAGATACTAAAGTCAACCAAATCTCAGCGCTGTTAAAAGCGCGTGCGAAAGGTTTCTTTCAGAAAGAGAAACATAAAGATCTATATGACAGCATTTAAGGACATCTACTTTCTCATCATTTTCTACATATCCTCAATATGCGCTACCAAATAGGGTTCTCTCACTCGTTCTCTCTCTCATCATCATCCTCCCTCTCTCTCTCGAATTTTCACTTATACTTACACACAAGTGATCTTCGTCCATCTCTCTCTCTCTCTTCTCTCTCTACTCTCTCTTCTCTCTCTCTCACGCACAATCTTCCTCTCTCATCCTCTCTCTTCTCTCAGTCCTACTATTCGCGTGTTGTAACCTCGCCAAGTGTGTCCTCTTCTGCTTCTTCTTGCTTCTCTCTCTCTTTCTTCTTCTATCTATCTTCTGATTCTCTCTTCATTACTTGTCTATCTCCCCTTCTTCTTCTTGGACATTTCTACTTCTGTTCCTGAGCTCCTTACCACAGACTTCCTATCGTTCCTTACATCTCAATACCGCCTTCATTTCTTGATTGTCGCTTCAATCTCATATACCTGTGTTTTCGGTTTAATTCCTTCGTCTACGAGTACTTCCTCTCCATTCTTTAATCGTTTTGCTCATTGGTATCAGTTGTAAACGTTTAGTCTGCCGACTTAAATACTGTTAATCGGATTATCATTGACATCTTAGGACTCATATCTGCAAACGCAAAACCGTATTTATCTCGCAAACTTTTCCTACATATCATAATTGAATTTTATACATTACCAAACCACTCCCTACATATAATATTACAATTTTAGATCGATCAATCAACTATCTCCCAGCAATTCACCCCACAAATTTCTCAATTCAACACATCAACCACACACAAACAACTACACACACCACACCACCCACACACACAACAGAGACCGGCACACAACCCCAACCAGCAAAGCCAACAACCAGCACCAGAATCAATGTAGGATGTCATTGAAAGTAAAAAAGAGTAGACAAAAACCCATAGACTCTACTTTTCACACTATGTGGGTCGAAACACTTGAGTATGCACCAATGCTTCTATATTTCTCAAAAAATAATAATACTTTCGACTTGATAAAATCAAAATCAAATATAAATGAGAGGAGTAATGCAGACAATTCAAGAGAAAAAGAAATGTACTTATTAAAAGAAATTATTTGAAGGCACCTCAGACTACACAGTCTCTTAGAATTAGAAGCTTATTTAATCAGTACCCACAAACTGTGATCAGTTTCATTGCTGAACGAATTTAGGAACTGCTTATGGAAAAATGTAACAAAAATGATATATGTTATAAAAAATGTTACGGTAGAAAGGCAACTTATCTCTAAACCGAAGACAAGAGAGAGGGAACAAGATGACATCACTGACATCTTAGCCAGCACATAATAACGGAGGAAATTTATCACCATCAATAAATACGATGTTATCCATAATATTAACAAGATTTAATACAAGAAAATTAGAAACTTTAATACTTCGCACCTGCATCAGTATCATGCATCTTGTTGCAAGAGAAATGTGAGCATAAAAACTAGTTTCATAACTAATATCACAAGCATTCAGGCTACACCCACAATCAAGCATACAAGACATGCATACGCGCTTGCCAGAAACAATGTACAAAATACATAATACATTCATTTTCTTAAATACATATCTGACTAACAACAAACTCTCTCTCT
>JABUQX010081997.1:5000-12500 GCA_015478945.1 Trachelipus rathkii
TGTATTTTAACATTGCTGTTTTTTAAACCAGATATAATTGGGACGGATATAATGATTTCATTAGTCTTTCTAACCGACAATATGTTATAAATTGAAAGTATACGTTAAAAATATATATAAATTTCAACACTTATTGATTTTCGGTTCTAAGACTTATAGTTCACTTCTCTTCGTTGTGACGTCATTTGAAAGGTTTATTTATTCATATTTACTGCTTTTGATTGTCCGTAGTAGATTTTAATAAGAATGAGCCAAAAAATCCCAAAATCTGGCTGTCTCAGTCACCTGATTGAAAAATATGTTTGCAACTGAAAAATTTGTGTATGATGAGGTTTTGCGCAACATAGGCTAATATTTTCAGCGCCTCTTGTTATCGTCCAATCTTGAATTACATAGAAAATATGTGATACCTGAATATTTGTGGACGATGGTTTGTTAAAACAGTCTAATATTATATTTCATTTCCTGTTACCAGTCATCTTAATTGCACAAATATGTTCACACTGAATAAATATGTATAATGGTTTGCGCAAATAGGTTAATATAATCATGACCTGTTATCAGTCATTCTTGACTGCCACAAATTTTTGATTACTAATATGTGATTGATAGTTGACAATAGGCTAATATATTTTATTTTATCTTGATTGCGCAAATATGCTGATAATAAATAATTGTAAATCATGATTTGCGCAAAGAAGCTATTATATTTTATATACTGTTATCATTTATCTAATTGCACAAATATGTTTGGATACTTTAATACATAATTTGTTATTTCATCTGTTTAAGTCTAACTTATATTTCACTTATTGTTTTAAGACAAACGTTTCCGCAAATAGGCAAATATATTTAATTAACTTATTTTGAGGGGAAAGTTTGCGCAAATTTTTAAGTTTAGGGGCAAAAGATTTGCGCGAAATGCCCTTTTTAAGAAAAACAAGAAAAAGCTACGCAATATATCTTTTGGGAATAAATCAGCATAGGTTGATATTATATAGAATGATGAAATGCTTCATATGGTTCAACTATTTTTTGGGGACTATCCTAAGTGTGTCGACAGGAAAGGGTCTACACAACATTAGGTTAGGTTACGGTTAGGTAGGTAGTTAGGTTAGGTTAGTTATGTAGGTTAGGTTAGGTTAAGTTAGGTTGGTTAGGTTAAGGTAAGTAAGTTGGTGATCGACCATTTTAAATGGGTTCCTTTGGTATTACAACAAAGTTCGTTGGTTTGAAAGGTACGAATAATTTCCTTTTGTAAATATATTTCTATATAACGTGATATTAAATGCTTTATTTTTCTACCACCGAAGTACACATGATTATATAATAAGGTATTCTTTTTAGAGAAATTTTTATTTAATATATATGTAAAATATGATTTATGTATATTTAATTAATATAAAATAATTATTTTTTAAGGCATTGAGAGACTTTAAATTAAACCTCACCAATAATGATATATTAATATACGAAATAATATATATAATTAAAATGAACACTATATATATATATATATATATTATATATATATATATATATATATATTATAATAATATATATATATCATATACTATATATATATATAGGTAAAACTTAAAGTTTCTTTTCTACCCTTTCGATTCGGATATATCGAAATATAGTATCAATTACGATATCTATCGACATCGATAATATATATATACTATTATATATATATATATATATTATATATATTATTATAATATATATATAATATATAAATATATATATATATATATTATATATATATATATATAATATATATGGCAGCCTCTAGAAGAGCACAATTCCATACTCAAAAACTTACAAAAGTACCGGGAAAGAAAATACATTGCTGGGCATGCTGGTACATTTTGTGCGGAAAATGATTAAAAAAAAAATTTTGTATAATTATTAGTAATATGATTAGAAAGCCATTTAGAGACTTTTTATTACGTTACTCGTTAAAATAAATAGACTTATTAGTAAATTTTGTTGTTTTTTTTTAACTAAAGAATACCCCAGCGGTTAGACCCGCACCGATGGCAGGGAACGCGCCCGCTTCTCTCGGCGCTTCCGGTAACTCGGGGTTTGGACTATTTCCCCCCTCCGGGGAGGTCTCCGGAACCCCCGCTCTTTTTGATTTTGGGTGTCGCGGGGGTTCCTCTGCCCTCCCCTTACGGGGTATGGAAAACGTGCCCCCCTGTGTTCCCCGTCGGTTCGAGCCCCCTAAATTGCCGTGTAATCCTTACAAATAATATATATACATTTCCCCCGCCGGCTCGAGCTTCCCCCCCAAAAAAAAGCAGTTTTTTATGTTTTTTTATTTTTTTATTTTTTTTACATTTTTCCTAACTATAAAATTTTACAAGGATTCCCAAAAATGTATTCCTTTTCCCGATAGCTATTGAGTTTTTGCGATATGGATTGTGGCTCTTCTAGAGGGCTGGCCATATATATATACATTAAAACCAATTAAATTAATCCAATCATATTAACTGTTGTTCACTGGACATCTAAATAGGTTACTACCTTTGAAACTGTTTCGTTATGTACAAAGAAATATATAATTAAAAAGGGCATCAGTGTAGGAAACTCCTGAATTATGAAAAAAATATAATATTTGGAGAAACAGTATACCTTCGAGCCACAATGCTTTACTTAGAGACAATAAAACTAACTTTTCTCCTATTTTTGGTAATTCACATTCTTTGTGACCATTTCTACAACTTTTTATCTAGTATCAACTAAAATGTTGCAAGGCATAGCAAACACGATATAATGCATTCTCAAAATTTAGAATAAATCCTTCAAAATCCATAATTTTCAGAAAAATTGGAACAAAAAAACAATCAACCTCACGAAACCCACAGTAAAAAAAATTTACTGTACCTTCAAATTTATATAACATAGAATTTGAAAGGTCCAATAATACATCAATGAATAAAGTCCATCTTCTCTCTCTCTCTTCTCTCTCTCTCTCTCTATATTATATTTATATATAAATATATATATTATATATATATATATTATATATATATATATATAATATTATAGATATATATATATATATTTAATTATATATATATATATATTAGTTATGATATATAAATATATATATATATATATATATATATATATATATTATATATGTTTCTATGATAAATTTAATTCTCGGTATCTTGGGTAAATCGATACACATATATCGAAAATCGATTTTAAAACTTAAATATCGAAAGGTCAGAAAGTTCAGAGAAAGAAACTTAAGTATTACCCGAATTATATATTATTATATATATTATATATATATATATATATATATATATATATTATATATATATAATATATATATATATATATAATATATATTATATATCGCTTGTGTAGTGATAGTGTGTGGTTTGTTTCTATGGAATAATTGATGCTCGGTATCTTGGGTATAATCGAACACATTATACGAAAATCGATTTTTTAAAAACTTAAATATCGAATAGGGGTCCAGAAAGGAACTTAAGTGATACCCATATACAGTGGCCGTCCAGGGATTTTTTTTCGGGGGGGGCCAGAAAAAAATCGTTTTCTTATTAATTTATATAATATAATAGATATATTATATATATATATATAATATATAATATCATACTATATATATATATATTATATATATATAATTTAACTCTGGATTTTATGTTATAAACGGATATTGATACTTAAAATTTTTTAGTTTTAAAAAAATTTCGGGGGGGCCAGGGCCCCTGGCCCCCCCCCTGGGATACGCCATCTGCCCCAAGTTCGACTCAGGTTTACATCTTATCCTACCTCTACCCTTATATAAATAATTGCTTATAGTCTTTCAGTATATTAAAGGTAGCTTGAATACTTAACATAGAATGATGAGAGTGGTGGCCGCTCTATAAGTTTTTTAACCAGCCTTTTATATATATAATTATATATATATATCATATATACATATAAGCTAAAATTAAAAAACGGCCAAACCAGGGTAACAGGTGAAATCGAAATCTTCTCTTTTTTTTTTTTCTTTTTAAAATTTTTTCAATTTAGTTAATCCGGTACCTAATGTTACAAAACCACAGGAACGTAACCTCCCTGTGTCATCAGTCAGAATACCACCAGAGTTACCGTAAATCAGTTTGAGCGATACCAACCCCAAATAATCAATAAAGCTTAAGGGCCAAACAAAGCACTTAATAAATTCCAATTATATTAACACGTGTCGCTGAGAAAACAAGAATTAATAAATTTCTACAATTAATCAACAAACAAAATTATTTGAAGAAAAGCAGGGCTGCGGAGTCGTAAAATAATTTTTCGACTCCGACTCCCTCCGATTCTTAAATTTCAAATTTATTTTCGATCCGACTCCGACTCCGACCCACCCTTAATAATAACATTAATTATTAAAGAACTCACGTAAAATTTTGTTATGTATTCCTATTGATACATGCAAAATATAAATTTTTTTTGATTGATCCAATTTTCCGAACTTTCATCGATCTTCCTAGCTCTCGATTATTCTCATATTATCCATATCTACACATTTCTCTCGATTCTGAACTCTCTATGACATTAGTAAGAAAAAATTTTTTCCATATCATTGTATTTCAATATATATTATAAATTATTTTTTTTTGTTCAAACTATTTTTCTTCTCGGTTGTTTGAGAATAATAAAACTATACCCTTTCCAACTGAAGTCTAATCTCCAAATGCTATACGGTAAAATATCGTAAAAAGACTAATGAGGTCTTTTGTAGCAGAATATCCGCTTTTACGGAAAATAATTTTTTTCATCTACACCTTCATCTCGTCAATGATTAATTTTTTTGCGGATTAGCGGATCAGGTAATCATTTTATGAATTGAATTGACTAAATGTTCCTCAACTTCTGTAACTCAAGATGTTCGATCGTTGGAATTATTAGTAGTTGGTATCAGCTTTAGATGTGGAATTGTATAGAAATAAATGAAGTATGTCTTCCTCTTATGTTTCTACTTTTCGAACAAAACACTATAGTGATAAGAGTCATTGCATCAGTGATGATGATACGATTTTAGGTAATATGTACTCCTTCACCTCTGCTTATACCGTTTGAAAGGAATTAAGGACTATTATCCAGAAAATTCTTGTTGCCAAAGACGAATTAAATTCCGCTGATGGCAACGGCTTAATTAGCTGATGCTTATTAATGTCTATTTCAAAGTGTAAGGCGACTTTCCAAATGGTGACAGAAAACACTCTATATTGTGGAGATAGTAGAAAGATTGTTTCAAAATGGCTGTCAAAAACAGAGTATACGTTGTCTAATTAGTAACTTTCTGGATCCTTAGATACAAAACCATCCAAGAGAATTTCTTTTTCACGGTGTTTCACACAAGGGTTGAGAAATTATTTTCGCCTGAGTGCCAATAACATATGTGATGAAATGCTGCTAAAGGCCAAAATTTCACCAGCAATAAAAAGGAAAGATTGCAGACACACAAGACCACACATTTTTATATTCTGTTAGCTAAACCATTGGCAGAAATCCATGAACGTTCTTTTGGCTTCTAGCAGCGATGAAGAGTCTTTCAAAGGTGTCCAAAGGAAACTCTGTCATTGATCGAAGATTATCAAAAGCGAAAACTCTTGGAATCGGATAAAGATCCAATGGTTTGATGGCGTTATAATTGTAAAAGTTTTTTCACATCTTGCAGAACTCGACAGGAATAAATTAGCGATGCCCTTCAATAAGTGTAGGTGGCGAGCATCTTTCAGCGATGCAAGTTCTCATTTACGAAGAAAAGAGAAGCAAAATCTCCCTTTAAAGGGAGCTCAGAAGCTTTAGTTTTTTTTAAACATAAATTGAGATTATTATTTTGGGAATTATTCTACATATAACCTTTTTTTCAAATGGTTTGAGGCTGGGGAAAAGATTGGTGGGGTGCAAAAGAGATGGGTCCATATCTCGCAATTGGTAACAGGTATATATAATAATTATATATATATATATTATATAATATATAATATATATATAAATATATATATATATATATATAAGTTATATTATATCTTTTATTATGTATTATATTATATATATAATATACTATATTTCTATTAATACTACTTACTCATCTTTATATTTAACCTATATAATAATATTGTGATTAAATATATATATGTAGCTATATATATAGTAGTGATATATATATACGTATGACTATATAAGTTATATATAATATATAATAGATATATAAATATAATATATTATATATACTTATATAATATATATATATTAATTATATAATATATATATATATTTAATATATATATATATACTACTATATATTAAATTCAACTCTCCCGAGGAAGGGCTTTAGCCATGTCAGTTTGGCCAAACATCTTTTATTGGCCCGAAACTACTTAAACCCTAGAGCATTTTAGAAACCATTTCTTTTCGCAATGGTTTCCGCGATGAAAGTTCTCTGGTTAATACTCTCAGGGGAGGGGTTTTCGCCCTCAAATCAGTCTAAATTAGCGATCTTTGCTTTTCATAGGCTTCAAAAACTATGTTCACCAGAAGGTCTCCTGCCAAGAGATCTTGCCTAGGCGATTAAGATAAATCAACCACTGGTGCAAGATAATGCAAGCACAAGAGGAAAGGAACCAGGTTGCTAACTTGTCGCCACTATAACCATGCGAAGAATATCTTCACTTGTCCTGACAGCTACGAAACTTTCAACTTCCCCTTTATAAATATAATAACTATACTATAATAGATATATATATATAATATATTATTTATATTATTATATAAATATATAATATATATATATATATAACTATAAAGAATATATATATATAATATATATTATTATAATCATGCAGTACTCTGTAAGCTAAGACTCTAAACATCCTCATCCTCCCATCCAACGGATAGTGAATTATTTACTATTCCGCAACCGACGGATAGCCAAAATCACCATCCGCATACATCATACAGTAAAGACATAAAGTGCAGGCGCAGCGCAATACATGACAAACAAATAATATTTTCAGTTTCGCGAAAACAAACTGTATAACCAATGTATAATGCACAATTAATTTTTTATTTGATTAGTTAAAACACCATTTTAAACCATAACAGTTTAAATGACTTTCAGTTTTCAATAAATAATTAATTAATAATAAATAATAATAATAATAATAATATAAATAATTAATAATGAATACAATAATATTAATATACCTAACATAATAATCAATAACTCACCCATTAATAGTTCTATAAATTTCGACTCCGACTGCCGACTCGACTCCGATCTCAAACCCAAAATGCACCAGGAATTTCGACTCGACTCCCGACTCCGACTCCACTCTGCACAGCAATTTTCGACTCCGACTCCGGACTCCGACTCTGGAAAATTTTGCACGACTCACGACTCCGACCATCTGATTTTAAGACTCCGCAGCCCTGGAGAAAAAAGAGAAACATAAATAA
>JABUQX010081997.1:17500-19891 GCA_015478945.1 Trachelipus rathkii
TGTACATACTTATATCCACACCCCTCTGCTAGACATCATCTACATACATCCTATCCCTTATAATCCTATGGTGTGGGGGGAGCAAAAAATTGCCACATCGTGTTCCCCTTGCGTGTCGTAGAAGGCAACTAAGTGACGTCGGTATATGGTTTGGGCTGGCCCCGTACCCATTTTCTTCTGCCCAGGAATGCTAACTGCATGGTCAGAGAAGGTCGTGATCGCCGTAAGCGGCGTTCTACCTTTTTCGGCGAGAATGTATGAATCGTATGGATACATGGAATGTCAGAGAATAAATTGAGGAGGAGAAGAAGAGAGAGGTGATGGATGTATTTAGAGGCAATTAAGATTTGCTACCAACTGTACTGAACACACACAAAAGATGGAATGAAAAAAACGGTTGAAAATGAAGTGGTGTGGTGTGAAATGTTGGTGTGGAAACGGAATGAGAAGGGGATATAAAGATTTGCAATTCTGATAGATGACTGACTTGTGGTAGAGAGCTATGGTAGATTTTGTGTGTGTGAGTGCTAGAATTATAAGGTAAATTTAAGTTTGAATAAGTAAAAGTATATGTGTTGTTGCGACATATGGTCCATCTGAGATAATGTTGAAGAGTGCGATTTTCCGGGATAATCTGAATGAGATGTATTTGATGGGGTGAAGTAGGGGATTTAGTTCAATTCTTGCCTATATTCTGCCCCACCTAAGCTTTTTTTTTTACAGTTGTCACCCACACTGCACGGGCAGAGCCCATTCAAGGAGGGGAACTGTAGCACGTCACTCAAGAAGTTCACACTTAGCGCAAATTACGCAGATGAGCACAGACGCGGCTTTAAAGTGGAAGATTTAATTCAGCAGGACATACAGGAGTCGCGCCCCAGAAAAATTTTCCCCAAACAAAACAGCGAACACAAATAAGGAAACCACAAGGGTTTTTGGGCGGGGGGGAAAAAGAAAAGGCAGCACCACACCCGCGGACTAGTTGAGTTTACATATCAAAACCAAATATCAAACACAGTATACAGACTCTCTTGCGGCTACGGCGCCGTCGTAAAAGGTGGTGGTACGCAAATATAAGTTCCTTCGAGCACTTTGCCGCTGGGGTGCCTTAGAATAGAGATAAAGCACACAGAACAGTTATAAGCATTTTGGCATTTCCTCGACCCTATCAAAAGCCCGGGTGAAACCAGAGCCCCGATATAAGACAGTACTCCATACAAGGGCGGATTGAACGCTGTAATAGCTGGATACAATAGAAGAGAAAAAAATCTCTCATAACCTCAAAGAGAGCTCCAGCTTCTTTGAGGTCGCCCTAGCAGCCGTTGTGACATGAAGGTTTCAAAGAACATTTTTTTTTGTTTATTGTAAGGCCAAAGGATGTTTATTTGTCAACATGAAAGACGAGAGAACCGTCGAAAGAGATAAGGAAAACGTTAGAATAGCAGTTTCAGAGACAGGACAGATTATGACAAGAAGTTTTAGGGTTTTTAAAGAAATGAATTTCACAAGGCATTGAGACGACCCCATCCGGAAATTCTATCCAAATCAGAGAGAATAGAATAAGGAAAGAATTAAGACGAGAGGCAATATCAGAAGTAGGAGAGGAGCAGAACGAAATACGAGTTGAAGAATAGAAGACGGTCGAGTCCTTGAGTGACTTGATTGCATGTGCAGGTAGAAGATCATTAATGAAAAGTAAAGGAATAAATAGGAGATAAGACAGAACCCTGAGTACCACTACTATTGACACAGAAAAAGAAGAACGAAGTCACCATCACCAACAGCCGATATCATTAGTGATTTGAAAAGAAATCCAGACATAATTAAGCAAAGAGAAAGAGGAAACCCAAGGAGGGACTTGAGGGGAAGACAGTGACAGCGTGCCCATACCCTCGGTCAAATGCTTTGATTTGTCCAAGCGCCACACGCAAGTCTCACCTATACTCCTAAAAGAGCTGAAAACCATACACCTCAAGATTAGATGGAAGTATATCGCAAGAAGAACCTGGAGCGCTGAAAGCCCGTAACTGGCCTATCGCGAAGAGCGGAATGACGTTTACAGATAATCAAAGAAGGTGGAAGTTGAGAGCGGTTTCAAAGATCCCTCTAGATAGAAATACAAGTGAGCCAGCTGTAAGCGCGTACGTAACACAGACTCCAGAAGTGGCTTCCTCTTTCATTCTTGGAAGCGCTTAGCGACATGTGCGAAGCTTCCAACACTGAGGGAAAGTGCTAGTAAATTGCGAAACATAGGGAAGATTAGTTGACACGAGGGGCGGGATAGCACGCGAAGCACACTCCTCAAAACTTGGGGAGGATGCCATCTGGGCCACACTCATTTCCTATCCCTTCATAGCATTCTCACAGGCCGCACTACTGACACCCGATAAA
>JABUQX010081998.1:0-20000 GCA_015478945.1 Trachelipus rathkii
ATTTTTGATTTTTTTATTAAAATATGTTGCTTCTTCCAGAAAGCATACGTCTAACCTCTTCTTAAATATATTCCATTGCTGAGGTCATGATTCCAGAAATTATGGTTCTGTTTACGGAGACTCAAGGCTAAGATAAAATTTCTCAGCTCGATTGATTAGGTATAATTCTGTAGTTAAGTTGACACGGTAAAAACTTCATCACAGTTGATAATAAATAGTGCTATTAAGTCCAGCTCCCATTGACTATTCATTTTATTCGGATTTCTAGCCAAAGGTGTACTTTTCTAAAGGCTTTGGATTTGGTATTGAATCTTCATAACGAAAAGGCGTCACATCTGACTTTGTGCTTGTATTTCCCATAAAAACCTGTAATTGAAGTAGTTTAAAAATTACCATTTATGTTGCTGCGAGGTTCCCCCTCACTCCATCGTTGGAACTCCACTTGACATCGACTTGCATGTATCTATTGACCATTCTTCTATAGTTTAGGAACAGAAAATCTTTTTAGTCAATATTTGATTTTGGTCACCAACACTGCAGTCAGAGTGCTGACAATGACTTTCTTTGATCTTTCAGAATCACTTTATAATAAATACTGTAAAAAAAAGTGTTTCAAATTCAGTTTACTAGATCGAATAATGATTAATTAACTCACGTGCACTTACTGCGTAAAAAAAAAAAAATAACAAAATAACTAAAATTTAAACAGGTTGTTTATAGAACACAAAATTTAGGTAACTCTGCAGTTCACAAAACCGTCACTAGAATGCAATGATAAGTACTATCAATATATAAATTCAAACAAAATGTATGGGTATCTGTAGTACATTTATATTCTTCCTTGGGAATCGGCGTGTTGAGTTGGGATGAACTAGTTAACAGACCTCTGTAGAGATCCATTTGAAAACCTGAGCAGTCACCGGACAAAGAGACAGGGGAATGTAGGAGCAGTGCTAGCACTCTTCATGCTGAGCTAAATGAAAACGGGTCTGTAGCAATAGACCGTTGTTGAGAGCTAAATGTGCTACAACAGTTGGAAAAAGATGAAGCATACACTTGGTCATTTTGTTCCCTCATTCTAGATGCTAGCATTGCTATCTGCTTGTTCAACTTTTGCAGAGTAATCAGCGACAAAACCTCCTACTCCAGTTAAAATATTTAACATTTTACGCTGGCAGTAGTATGGTCTCCCTTCCAATTTAAACATAATATAGAATCAATGCTGATAGTATGGTACTCCTTCACATATCAAGTGCAGAGGAAGGTCTTTCTTCGTCCGTACTTTTCGGATTACTAAACTTTGAACATTCGAAACCCGTACGAGACAGTGAAATTTAGTTAATGACAGAGTACTTACAATACTAAATCTTGACATCTTTGGAAGGAAATGGAATGTTAAAGGTAATTAACAGGTAAGAATTATAAATACTAGGGTCGTGTCTTCGTAGTGTCAACATAAATATCTCTAACTGGAAGGTATTTCTCTAGGTGTTCCGGTGTCTGTTATTACAGATAATTGAAGAGGAACCACGACGGACAAAACTTTTCGAATGGATCAAGCCTAGTGCTATGTTTTGTTCTTCATTCCACGAAAAGATAAAGTAGTGTGCATAGTGTGCAGAATTGTACCTTTTAAATTATTTTGAACGTCAACAGCAGTCGAAATAGCATTCAGGCCACCCAAAATCGAAACATTTACCAAGACTGTACTATATACCCCAAACGTAGCCAATGGCTAAGCAACTGCTAAACTGTCCCATACTTTCTAACTGAAAACTCTAGACTTGCTCAATATGGTACTTCTTCTTATCTGTTCTATGAAATAATTTGCCATCATCTACTTTTCCATCTGTATTAACAATCCCTCACTTCAAAGCTTGTGTTGCGACCGCCTAAGATGTTTGCATTAGGTTGAAGTTGTGTGGGTATATACCCTTTTTAATGCCAATTCCTTGAATAGATTTTGCCCGTGAGTTGTGGCAAAAGCGTAAAAGAATTTCAATATTCAGTAAAGATACCTCATACTTATCAGTATTCAACAAACATTCAAAGTCATTAGTTTTAACCATTTTCAGTCATTGACGCTGTAGACTACACCGAGCATGGAAATACATAGGAAAAGTACCATTTGTTGAAATTTAAAGATGATGACAAGATGATGATTAGTAACTGGCTTATGTTAAGTAAACATATGAGAGCGGTGAATGGTGTTAGTCTGGGAAAGTTATCTGGAAGAGCTTTGAGGGCATCTGACATGGGACAGGTTTGATAGACAATTATGTCGAAAGTTTTCATAGACCTCCCAGGTGTTAAAAGGGAAGAAATAATTCATCAAGCTCCTTAAGTCCATTACTCAAAAGAGTCAAAATAAGGTCGGGTTGGCAATGTCGTAAGAAATTTAATGATTAAGAATAAGGTAACTTAGGGTTTTTACTATGATGTATACTTGGGGTGGTTTGTTATTACAGATGTTGAAGAGGTACTACTACGGGAAAAAACGCTTCAAAGGGATCAAACCTAGTGGTAGGTCGTGTTCTTCATGACATATTCTATGCAAACAGATGACATTATATTCAACCTTCCACAAGTTAAAAGGTTTTGCAGCTCATCTATCCCATTGCGATAGTAACCTACATAACATACATAGCAGTGTAGGTAAAAAAATAAGAAAAAGTAAACAATACTCTATGTAATGGTAATATTAAATTACGGTTAATAATAATAATAATAATAATAATAATAATAATAATAATAATAATAATAATAATAATAATAATAATAATAATAATAATAATAATAAAAATAATAATAATTTAGAGTTGGTTTCTAATTTCTCAAAAAGAAGCATGGCAGGATTTTATATCTTTCCGGTGCTATGGTAAAAAAAACGATATATAAGTGCCTTTATCACAGCTTAGCTGCTACTATGGCTCAAACAGTTGAACGATCGGTTAGTGTGATTCAATTCCTTAAGGCTTAGGTGGATTCTAGGGAGGAATCTCCTAGGGAGCTTCCCTTCTCGAATATGGAGTTGCCCGTGGGATGCAAGTTTTTTTATATTTAAAAAAAAAGACGCTCAACGGAGGAGGCATCTGGGTATGGGTACTGGAATAATGGGAGATGAAGCTGATGTTAAGCTAAATGAAGAATCATAATGTAGAATCAATCATAAAGTAACTTATGAGAGAGTATGCCTGAAAAAACGGAAATATAATGGAAAGAAATTAAGATCTGTATATGTAAATGTTTGGGAGTGAAAACGTGTCGAACTGTAGAGGAAGAAGATGATAAATGGGAAAATAAAGTGATTTTAGCACTTTCAAAAAATGAAAAAGGATGGTAAAGACAAATTTTCACAGAATAATGGAAGAATGGGAAGAAATAAATAGTGTATATTAATGAAGATAGATAAATAGTAAAAAGTAAAAAGAACATCAGAAAATCTGAATTGGAATAGGGTTTAAATTTCTGTTATTATTATTTTGTTTTATCTTTTTACAGAGATTGTACAATTTGACTATTCCTAAATGGGCTTCAATGACATACCGCGAAATGAATATTGAGACCGATTTCTTCTTTCAAATGCATTCATATTCTCGAGAGTTAAAGAGGCTTAGAGGCGGGCCATTATTAAAGAAGATAACCGAAAATATGGAAAGCAAATCACGTGATGAAGACAATGAAAAAAAGATGTATGTGTATTCAGGCCATGATTTAACTGTTTCCGCCCTCCTTAATACAATGGGCGTTTACAATGGCATTGCTCCTCCTTACTCCTCAACTGTAATGATAGAACTTCATCAGATTGGAAGGATCTTCTTTGTAAAGGCACGAGTTTTAGAGTTTAGCTTTCATTTTATAGATTATTTTATTCCTTTTTTTTCTTTTTTCTTCTTTCAAATACATTCATATTCTCAAGAGTTAAAGATAAAAAAAATCAATTTCAAATAGAAATTACCATAGAGGACTAAGTTTGATTATAGAAAAATGGAATGATTTTTTTTACCCTAAGTAATGAATTCTCTTTTTGATGATTATTGATATGAAACATAAAGAGATGTAAAAGTCCATTCCTGCAATAGAGGTTGACATTGAATTTAAATTAGTCTCTTAAACTAAAAATAAATTGATTATTATTTCTACAGTAAAATGAATTTCAGATTTTACTATCAAAATGCACTAGCCTTCGTTATCCTCCACATGAACTGACGCATACCAGGCTGTCATTGAATGTCCTCTACAAGATGGAGAGACTTACTAAAAGATGTATATACCAGATGACTGGAAAGAGAGAGTGCATGAATAGCCCTCTTGAAAAATGATCACTGGTATAATAAACTATATACTATATATATATATAATATATAAATAATATACATTATATTATATATATACTCAATATATATATAATTATATATATTATATATACGGTATATATATATATATATATATATATAGTATATATATATAATTTAATATATATATATATAGATATATATATAATATATATATATATATATATATATATTATATTAGACAGCATATATATATATATTACAGTATATATTATATATATATTATATATATATATTATATATAATATTATATATATATATTATATAATATATATATATATATATATATAATAATATATATATATATATATATAACCAGTATATATAATATCTATATATATATATATAATATAATATATAATATATATATAATATAAATATATATTATATTTACAGTATATACTATATATATATATATATCTATATATATATTTATATATATAATATATATATAATATAATATATATAGTATATATTAATATAGAAATATATATTATATATTATATATAGATGTATATGCTTTGACTATACGTATATATATAGTATATAATATATATATTATATATATATATCATATACTAATATATATACATATATAATAATTATATTATATATATTTATATATATATATAACATAATATATATAAATGACGTATATATTACTAATACTATATATATATATAGTAATATATAGTAGTATATATATATATATATATATATATATATATATATATTATATAATATATATAATAAAGTATACTATATATATATTATACGGTTAAATAATCCGCTCTCTTCTAGTAGGGCATACATATACGGATGGTGGTAAGGTCGTTATTTCTATTATAATTATAAAGTAAATTTTATTTTTTTAAAACAATACTTTACATTAAACTTAAAATGTAAGTTTATTAAAAGAAAAATATTAACATACGTACTTATATATTATACTATTTGGTTTTAAACTAATTGTATATTAAGGTATATAAAAAAAAATATTTACAGCTTAATATAAATTTGTATTTGAAGTTACATATTCTACATTACATTTAAAATATTATAAACAATTTTGAAACTTGGTTTTTAAAGTTAGCCATAATATATTATAAAATTATATATTTTCATATTAATTTAAATTAATTGATTTGTGTGTGATTCTCAGAATTTGCAAGGTATATATATATATATATTATAGTTATATATATATATATATATATATATTCGAGAAATTATAATTTTAATAACGTATTTATATCCGCCTACGTATTAACTATATATATATATATATATTATATATTTAATATATATATTATATATTATACTACTATATTATATAATAATATAATATGCACAACCATGTCACTGAGAATTACATATGGTTATGCATTTCTGCACATCAGAAGGACTCCTCTTTGAAGCAGTAATTATTAAAAGTAGTTAACGTTACGTACGACTGATCAAATCTGACTAGTTAAAATGAACAGATAATTTCAGAAGTTTCGTTGCTGAAAGGCTTGAAAGTTCGAAAAACTTCTGAAGAGATAGATCAGGTTAACAGAGAAACAGGAGCTAATAGGGGGGACCGAGATTGTATAAAGATTTTAGAGCTTATAATAGAAAACTGGAAATTAAGAAATGTTTATATGTTGGATTTGCTCCTAGGTTCAGACGATCAGACTGTGTAGGTAGGAACGACCAAATTGATCAAAATTTTTGTAGTTAGAGAAAGATTGGCGAATATCACACAAGCTGTGTTGATAACTAAAGCAAACCGATGACTGAACATTGAAATTACGTAGAGTGCTGTTTAAAAGGGAAGAAGTGGATAAAAGAATGTTTTATTTTGGAGCTTAGATAGGCGAAGAAATTTGTATAGTCAGTAGAGCTATGAGATAAATAAACAAAACAAATCAATTTAGCTGTAGGTGAAAAAATCGAAAGACTAAAAATTTGAAATAGAAGAAGAGGCGGCGACATTTCGCACATAATCGTAACATCCACCGTATACTAAATATCTATTTGTAAATTTACAAGTTTGAGCAGAAACTGGAAACGTGATTTCCGTATAAATTATCACTAATATGGGTATATTATTGAAAACTTTGATCACCTTCAAATCGCTTAATATTTTCCTTCAATTTCGAGAACAATCAAGACTAGTTTCAGTCCAAGTCTCGAAGACGGCAATTAAAGATAAGAGACAGCCCCTCCCCCAAAATAAAAAAAAAATTAATTAGTATTCTTGTATATAAATATATAAATATATTTACATATTCAATGATACTTTAATTCTTATACGTAATTAGAAACATATAATAAGTAAGTTTCTTATTAGGCACTAGGAATGTTATTATATTTGGTGAAAATCATCTTTCATTCAACTATCATTGAAAGACATAATATCATAGAAACATATAATAAGTAAGTTTCTTATTAGGCACTAGGAATGTTATTATATTTGGTGAAAATCATCTTTCATTCAACTATCATTGAAAGACAAATTATGCTTCCATCTTAAAAAGTATATACACCTTTAGTGAGGCTACTGTGACGTTTCCCAAATTGTTTGTCCTTTGGATGAATTTACTTCAAGAACCTTCAATATCAGAATAAAAATATAAATAAAATCTACTACTAAACTAAATTATTGTTACAGTATGTTGGACATAAATAACTTAACCATGGGATTGTCATTGATGTCTATTCCTTTCAATAAAAAATTCGTATTACCTTGTGAACATCATATTATCATACCTGAAGCTTTTACTAATTTCTTTCGTTATTGATTCTATAATAATTTCTTCATAACTTCATAACTTCTTCATAAGCAATTTATCTATCATTCTTAATTTATTAATTCTTGTCTCTCTCCACAATGGATCAGATGCAAAAAAAAAAGAAAAAAAATCTGTGAAATAAACGATTCAAGTCATAATACAACTTAATCAATTGTGCGTTAACAAGTCAGAAATTAAGAAACAAAAGTTAATAATTAAGTATTCAGCCCTAACAACAAGAAATAGAAGGAATTATTGGGATACTTAGCAGTTTTCGTGCTCTGGTACTCAATTACTTCTTGTTTACTCCGAATTTTTACTTGCAAGCTAATGACCTCCCTGAGAAACTCATTCTAACACCAGAGCAAGTTGACAATCATCTGAGGCCGTTTATTCCAAAGAGATGATAGGTGTAGAAATGGAAGGCGCTCCAGTTTGAATGAGAGGTAGCCTATACTATAATTGTCAAAATTAAGAGTGCACGATTGTGTAAAAAGTTATGAGTAGGTGAAGAGGAACAGATAGCTTATAGACACTCGTATAGAAGAAAACACTCTGGATACATCTGTATGAATGAGACACGAAAAGGACTGTACCAATGTGTGAAATTGTATTATTAGGACTGCACCTACACCATCACCCATAATATACTATATTATATAATTATATATTATATATATATATATATATATAGTATATATTATATATATATATATATATATATATATATATATATATATATCTATAGTATATATATATATATACTATTTATATATTAATATAATATAAATATATATATGTATATATATATTATTTATTATATCTAAAGGTTGCTTAAAAGTATAATTAACTTAGAATTGAATAAGTATTTTTTTCTAAACTTTTTCTTAAATGGTCAGAGTATCATACTAGCAATTAATTAGATGCTGATGAGAAAGATACGAATTTTGAAATATTAAAATTAATAATAAAGTTAAAACAAAAATGTA
This sequence comes from Trachelipus rathkii, assembly GCA_015478945.1. Classification (NCBI taxonomy): domain Eukaryota; kingdom Metazoa; phylum Arthropoda; class Malacostraca; order Isopoda; family Trachelipodidae; genus Trachelipus; species Trachelipus rathkii. The sequence goes on from JABUQX010081998.1 coordinate 8,122, forward strand.
CATTGTGCCGATGAGAAAGAAAACGGAATTTTAGTGACAATACGTTGAAAGAATTATAGGTAACGTAAAAAATAAATGTTTCTGGAGTAATACGTTCGTATTGTTTTTTTTTTCATATAAAAGATCATCTACTCATTATAAAGCTAACATATTCATAACCTGAACTTAGAGGCAGTAAACCGCAACCTCCTATATGGATCGATGACGCAGTAAAACTCAACTTAAGCCTTTATGAATCACGATTACAGTAAATCTGGCACCCAACATACATGATCTACTTTGCCGTAACTTGATTTTCTTCTTGTTTTCGGGTAAGATTGCACTGCATTAATATATCCTGCGCTTCGCTTTGTAAATAAAAATGTCACATCTTAAAAGTATCAATATTTAAATAGTTATTTTAAAATTCAATTTTTTTTGTATACTGCTCATCAGCACTCAAATTATTGTTTAGTATCATTATGATACAATTATGAAAAAAAAAGTTAAAAAAAAAAACAGTTATCAACATCAAGTAAACCCAAGAATACTATATACTATACTATATATATATATATAATATATATAATTATATATAAATATATAGTATATATATATATTATATAATATATATATATATATATATATATATATATATATAATATAATATATATATAATATATATACTCGCATGTTTAAAACTAATTCCTTTTGCAAAAATAGAAATATATTTTTGTATACATATCCACTAAAAATGAAAAAAGAGATACCGAGCACTTTCGTATTTCTCCAACATATTATCAAGGGCATATAAGGAGAAACTGATAATGTTGTTGAGGAAATACACGAAAGATTGCTCGTTATTTCTTTTTTCATTTTCCTAATTTGTGTACAAAATTACTCGTATATATATATATATATATATATATATATATATATATAATCAAAACTAGAACGTTTAGTTTATACATAATGAAACTCTTACATGTTAATATAAAGTATATATATATATATATATAATATATATATATATATATAAAATTAATAATATATATAATATATATATAATATATTGTAGGAAACGTTGAAGATGGAAGAGGCTAAGAATGGAGACGCAATTCAGATTACTGATTCCATAAACATCACTTCACATTATAGGGAAAAAATTTCTCTATTCTCAAATGTTTATTATGGAAATAAGTCTGTAAAATTAATAGTGTATTCTTAAATATATACTACATATCATAAATAAATATTATAATATATATATATATCATAATATATATATTTATATATTAATATATATGTATATACTATATATATTCAGAGCGACTCCTGCACTCGTGCTACTCGTGCTGAGCACGAGTTGACATTATATAAACTATCTATTTTTGCAAATTTCATAATGTTACGATACAATTCTCTTATTTTTTTTTAAAGTGTCAAATAATGCAATTATTTACATAAATAAAATATTTAAGATTATGACAAAATTGAAAAGAAAAAAGGGCTGCACAGCCGCTACTTAAATAACGCTTTTAACACAATTAAAAATAGGACTAACCGTGCCCAAGCAGCTTGGTGGATATCATATTAGTGAATTAGAATATAAAAATTATTTTTAAATACTATTGTTATAATAAAAAATGTTTAACTTCCATCTGCATATTAAATAATTACTTTTTTTAACAAAAAATATTAATTAAAGAAATAAAATAATAAAAATATTAATAAAAATACTTATAATTATAAATAAAACATAAAATAAGCTTGAAATATATTAAAATTTTAAAGTTTTAGTCATAGAATAACAATAAAAAAGGGTTCCGCCTTCCAAAAAAAACGTAATTTAATGCACTAACTCAAGTATTTACTATATATATATATATATATAGATAATATATATATAATATATAGTATAGCTATATATATATATATATTATAATACTATATATATATAATATATATTTATATACTTATACATACTTATACTAAAGTAAAGTGAATATATAATATATATATATTATATTATACTATATTATAAAAATATATATATAAATAATATATAATATATATAATATATATATATATATAATATATATATATTACATATCTTTATTAGATAATATAAAAGTATATTTATTAAAAGTAAAGTAATTAAATATATTATATATAGATAGATTATATATATATATATAATATATATACTATAATATATATATATACTATATATATATATACTATATATGGATATATTTATAATATATTATACATATATATATATATTATTATATTAGATATATATATATATATATAATTATATTATATATATATATAATATTATATAATTAATTATATATATATATATATAATATATAATATATATAATTTATAGAGAGAGAGAGAGAGAGAGAGAGGAAGAGAGCAGAGAGAGCACGATAGTAAAAGTGGCTTAAGTCGACCACTGATATATATATATATAACTAGTCACACCGGAGGCATGCTACAGATACAAGTACACGCCTCACACTAAAGTCTACTCTGAGCACCAAACACACAAGACGATAATTCTGAGTATATATTATATATTATATATATATATATATATATATTATATAATATATAATAATAATTAATATAAATTATTATAATATATTGTCAAGTTAGTATCTTGCCTGACAGCCATAATTTTCGCAAATTATGAGATCCACAGTTTATTTATTTAATTTTGTAAAGACTATTATTTCATAATTCGCTCAATTTTATTATTTATATAAAAGAAGATTTATTTTAGACAAATTGTGATAGATAAAATTATTAATATGTAATATGTTAGGTTAGTAATTAATTTTAGACTAATCAAGTTAAGGAATGATATTATTATTTTCGTTAATTACTATATGTAAGATACTGCCAAATAGTATTTAAAGGCAGAGATATTATTCTAATGGCTTTTTTGCTTTTTTTCTATCAATCTTAAAATTGTGATTGGGATATCTTTAAAATATTATTTACGAGTAAAACTCCAGCTCTAATCTTGATTAATTTGCAAACCTGCACAGCTTTCAGAACCATTAGATAATTCCCATTGAAGCTTGGACCTAATATTCAGCAAGTTATAAAGGATTTGATATAGTTTAACCCCTAGACAACAGAAAGTATTTATTGGAACTGAACCCGCGTGTCCTCATCGATAAAATATCTCGACACGTTTTTGGGTGGCCTTGTCCGAGAAGGAATATAGCTTGACATTATTTCTTCATCACACTTGCTGAATTTGGATACTCACCTCTCTCTTATTCTTCACGGTCTCTTCTCTCCTTTGTCGACATTAATAATGGACTACCAATCCTGGTGCCAGATGGCTATAGAATTAGGCCTAAAAGGCAAAGAGGCTCTCGAATTCATCAAAGAAAGAGAGAAAGCTTACAAAAAAAAAGGCTGCTGAAGCTGAAAGAAATGCTCACTCAAGAAAGAGGAAACAGAAAGAGCTGAAGAAATGCTCAACTCAAGAGAGAGGAAGCTAATCAAGAAAAAGGAAGCTGAAAGGAATGCTCACTCAAAAGAGGAGCTGAAAAGAAGCTCAAACTCAAGAAAGAAGAAGACGATAGGAAAGCTGCGTTACTAGATAAACAATTTGAAGAAGCCGAACGCACACGGAACTTCGAATTAGAAGGAATACGACTGTCCAATCAGTCTCAATCGTCCGTCCATTTAAACACCTGTTACCCAAAGGACTTAGCTGTTCATCTTAGAGAGGCAGGACTCTCTAGTTTAAACGACATCGCTTCTCGCGTGGATACATTTCTTGAAGCAATGGGGTAAGAACCTTTGTTCCAAAAGGCAAGACTTTAACCTTCTATGGCATCTGGTAGTCGAGGATAAAATAAGCCATATACTCAACGCCGACCACAAGTTTGTGTAATATGCCACGAAAGGCCGGCCACGATTCCAGCACTTGTTATTCTGCCCAAATGGGCAAACAACAGATTCCACGTATCGGCCACTATTTATGATAATCAAGTTATCCGTAACGTAATAACAAGCCGCGGAGAGAAAGTGGCACGCCCCATGAAGAAATACACAATTGCTGCCGTTACAATGAAAAATTCTATTTAACAATGGGATTTTGCAGGGGAGCAGTCAAAGTGTGGAGAGATGAGTGTGTTGATCGTGCAGTCAAAAATGTGAAGAGACAAGCACGGCATGTGCCACGGTCAATGAAAATCAATCCCCGTATATTATCCAGTTCGATGCAGGAGGATGATTCAAACTCAGACATTCCCTCATTGGCCTGTTACGAACGGTCTATAAATGTGCATGCTATCAGTACTCGTGATAAGGGGCCTAGATGGCTGTAATTGCGAAAAGAAGTTTGTGAAAAACCAACAATTCACAGGAAAGATTATAAAATTGCTTATTAATGGATAACATTCCTTGGGACAGCCCCCTTGAGCAAGAATTTGCGGATTCGCACTCTACTATAGGGTAGTCGATAGCTGTATGTCTGAACGATGCGTTGTATGATTTAATTGGAAAATATTCCAGGCGCGCTATGTCCGGAGAAATAGGGTTAGGAAATAATGATAAAATTAATACGACAAGACACATCCATTGTGGCGAAGTTACTATGAAGCTGAAATGCTACTGAAAAAAAAATGATTAAATTGATAACCGGACGTGGACACAATCATTATTGTCGAAGTTACTTATGAAGCTGAAAATGCAATTGAAAATAATAATGCTAAAATTGATACGACGTGACACAAACATTGTCGAAGTTTATGTTATGAAGTTAAAAAATTATTGAAAAATAATAATGATAAAATTGTTGTCGGCAAGGACACATCCGTCGCCGAAAAACTCATGAAACTGAACACGCTACAAAGATTAGTAGACAAGATGGGAAAGGGATTTGAATAAGTAAAGCAAATCTCCATTCCAAAATCAAGAAAGGACTCCGTCATCAAAGTTCAGGCTGTTTTGAGCCGGTGTTAATAGGCAAAAAGCTGAGATGATGGCGTAGACGCCTGAGATGGGAGATATTTTATTCAAATTTTCCTACTTATTACTAATCCTTGTTTGTAGCAGTTTCAGTTTCATGAGTTTTTCGGCGACGGATGTGTCCTTGCCACACAATTTTATCATTAGTTTGTCAATTAGCTTTTTCAGCTTCATAAATAACTTCGATAATGGTTGTGTCCACGTCGGTGTTAATTTTAGCATTATTATTTTCAATTGCATTTTCAGCTTTATAAAGTACTTCGACACCATGATCTGTGCCACGTCTCTCGGTAATCAATTTTATCACCTCTTGTAAATTTTTCAGTACAGTTTCAGTCCATTAAGTCACTTTCGACAATGGATGTGTCCTCGTTCGGTATTATATTTATCATTATTTCCTAACCATTTCTACGCGGACTAGCGACGCTGGATATTTCCCAATGTTAATCATACAACGCATCGTTACAGACATACTGCTTCGATCGACCCGTATAGTACGGCAGTGCGAATCCATAATTCTTGCTTCAGGGCTGTCCCAAGGATGTTGATCAAGTAAAAAGCAATTTTCTAATTCATTGCTGTCGATTGTTGTTTTTCAAAACTTCTTTTTCGCAATTACGCCACTAGGCCCTGTATCACAAGTACTGATACGTCAATGCCATTTATAGAACCGTTCGTAACAGGCGATGAGGGAAGTCTGACGTATTTGAATCATCCTCCTGACATGATATGATATAACGGGGATGATTTCCATTGACGATGCAACATTGCCGGCTTTATCTTTTACTCTACGTCACACACACTCCATCGTTCCACACTTTACATGCCCCTGCCAAATCCCCTTGTTATAGAATTTTCAATTGTAACGCCAGCCGTGGTATTCTTTTCCTTGGGGCGTCCATCTTTTCTCTCCGGTCTTGTTTTACGGTTTAAACTTATTTATTCCATAATAGTGCGCGTATTACGTGTAAACTTTGTTCGCCATTAGTTTTGGGCCAAAATAACAAGTGGCTTGGAATTAGGCCGCCTTTGTGGGCATTATTCCACAACTCTTGGATAGTTCGGCGCATTGGAGTATATATGGCTTATTTATCTCCGTTACTTACCAGATGTCCCAAGAAAGGTTAAAGTCTCTGCCTTTTGGAACAAAAGTTTCTTACCCATTTGCTTACAAGAAATTGTATCACGGAGAAGCGATTCGGTTTACGGAGCGAGTCCTGTCCTCTCTAAGATGAACAGCTAAGTCTTTTGGGCAACAGGTGTTTAAATGTGGACGGACGATTGAAACTGATTGGACAGTCGTATTCCTTCTAATGTCGTTCCGTGGCGTTCGGCGTCTCATTTGTTTAATTTAATAATGCAGTTTGCCTTATCGTCTTCTTCTGGTCATTGAGTTGAGCTTTCTTTTCAGTCCTCTTTTTTTTGAGTTGAGCATTCCTCTTTCAGCTTCTCTCTTTCTTGAGTTTGAGCTTCCTCTCTCTTGGAGCTTGAGGCATTTCTTTCAGCTCTTCTAAGTTTTCCCTTTTGAGTTGAGCATTTTCTTTCGCTTCAGCAGCTTCTTTTTTTCTGTCAAGTTTCTATCTTTCTTGGTGATTTAAGAAGCGACCTTGCGCTTTTAGCTGAAGATTCTTAAGCTCAACTCTGCACCAGGTATTGGTAGTCCATTATAATGTCTTTACAAAGAAGAAGAGACCGTGAAGAATAAGAGAGAGGTGAGTATTCCAAATTCAGCAAGTGTGATGAAGAAATAATGTCAAGCTATTTTCCTTCTCGGACCAGGCCACCCAAAAACGTGTTCGAGATATTCTTATCGTATGAGGTCACTCGCTGGAGTTCAGTTCCAATAAATACTTTCTGTTGTCTAGGGGTTAAACTATATCAAATCCTTTTATCAATTTCCTGAATATTAGGTCCAAGCTTCAATGGGAATTATCTAATGGTTCTGAAAGCTGTGCAGGTTTGCAAATTAATCAAGATAGAGCTGGGAGTTTCTCGTAAATAATATTTTAAAGAATGATCCAATTCCAATTTAAAAGATTGATAGAAAAACAGCAAAAAACCATTAGAATAAATCCTCTGCCTTAAATAACTATTTGGCAGTATCTTTACATTAGTAATTAACTGAAAATAATAATATTCATTTTATAGACATTGATAAGGCTAAAATCCATGAATAGCATAACAATTACATATTTAAAATTTTAAACTGTCACAATTTTAATATAAATCTGTTTTAGTAATGAAAAAAATTGAAGCGGAATTATGGACAATAATAGTTCTTTACAAAATTAAATAAATAAAACTTGTGGGATCTCATAATGCGGAAATTATGGCCTTCAGGCGAAGATATAACTGACAATTATATATCATATTATATATATATATATAATATATATATAAATATATACTATATATATATATATATATATATATATATATTATATGATATATATATATAACAGTATCACAAATCATGCGAACTTCAGCCACTTTTACTACTCGTGCCTTCTCTCTCTCTCTCTCTCTCTCTCTTCCACTCTCCATCACTTTACTATATAATACTACTATATATTATATATATATATATATAAAAAAAAAATATCAGATGGTTTTCCTATATATTCGCTTTACACAAATACATTTAAATATACTTAACTATATCTTATTATATATAGATTCATCTAAAATATAATGTATATATATATAATATAATTTATTATTATATATTATATAAAACAGTATATATATATATATATTATATATATATACTTATATAATATATATCTATATAGTATATTATATTACTTTACTTATGATTATATAGTACTTATTATATATATATATTATATGTAATTATATATATATCATACATATTACTATATATATATTATATATATATATATTATATATATATCATTATATATAATAATATAATACTTCCTTTTTCAATTTTAGGATTATATATACTACTATAATATATTACTTTACTTTACTATATCATTACTATATATATACGTATACGTATATAATATAGTAATATATGTACTATATTATATCATAATATAATATATCTCTCACTATAATTCGATTATTAATTGCTTTTATATATAATATAATATAGTATAACATAATATATATATAATTAAATACTTGAGTTAGTGCATTAAATTACGTTTTTTTGGGGGGGAACCGTTTTTATATGAATAAACCTGTAAACAAATAATTCTTAATAAATTTCAACTCCTTTTTCTTATTAGTTATTTTTCATTCTACGATGTTTTATAATATTTTTATTATTTTTATTTCTTTAATTAAATATTTGGTTTAAAATTTATTTATTATTATGAATTTAACATTTTTATTATAAACAAGTATTTAAAAATAACTTCTATACTCTAAATTCACTAATATGATATCCACCAACTGCTTTGGGCACGAGCTGCCGCCATTTTTAATGGTTAAAAGCGTTATTTAACGTAGCGGCTTATTCGCTCTTTTCAATTTTGGATAATCTTATATATTTATTAGAATAATTGCATTTATTTGACCAACTTTAGCAAAATAATAAGAGAAGTGTGTGTGTTATGAAATTTGCAAAAAAAAATTAGATAGTTTCTAAAATGTCACACTCGTGCTCAGCACGAGCTAGCACGAGTGCAGGAGTCGCCTTGAATATATATGATATATATATATACATATATATATATAATATATAATATATAATATTATATATATATATATATAATTATATATATAGTATATTAATATATATATATTATAAATTTACACTATATATTTACAGATTATTTCTCCATAAGTAAAATGTGATAATACGAGAATTTGTTTCCCTATATATGAGTGAAGTGAGATGTTTTACTGGAATTCAGTCTCTCTTGAATTGCCGTTCATTAGCCTCTCCACTTCAGACGTCTTCCTACAATATTATATATTTAATTAAATATATATATTGTATATATAGTATATATATATATATATATATAATAGTATATATACTAGATATATATATATATATATATATACTATATATATATTATATATATATATACTGTCTTATATATTAATAGTATATATATACACCTACTATGATTACAGCGATTTATATTACGAGTTATACTTTTTGTACACAATCCACAAGTGCAAATGGCTGAAAAAAGAAAATACCGAGTAGCACTTTCTGTGTACTTCACACGCACTATCAAGTTCACTCCAACTCTCCGCTTTAGACGCCCTTGACTAAATCTGTTGAGCACATAATACATACTCAAAGTGCCTCCGTGGGCTATCTACTTTTTTTCAGTTTAGTGGATGTACTACAAAAATATCTTCATTGCAAAACTGAGAATTAGTTAAACATGCGAGTTATATATTATACAATATATATAATATTAATTATATTATTATTATATATACTACTATATATATATATATACTATAATATTTATATTTATATATATTTATATATTTATATATATATATATATAATATATATATGATATATACTATATATATATATCCATTATGGGTTTCATGGCGCAGATAAATTTTTCTTATTTTTTTAACTTTTTCTTCATTATATTGTTTTATCATATGATTACTAACAACTGAATTTGAGTGACTGATGAGCAGGATGCAAAAAAATTTAAATATTAACAAAAAATAACATTTTAATAATATCGAACTTTTTACGCATCGACGTGTGACAGCGCTCGGAACAGAGCGAAGCTCAGGATATTTTTCTGCAGTGCAAAAATGCTTACCCGAAACAGAAGGAAAATCGTACGCAAAGTAGCAATTCCATGATCAGTTAGGTCGAAATTTACTGTCATCGTGATCCATATAGGTTAAGTTGAGTTTACTGGCGTCATCGAAATCTCTATAGGTTAGGTTGTTGGTTTTTTACTGGCCTCTAAGTTCAGGTATATGATATGGTTTGTGTTGTATACGCTGAATTCTTTATATGGAAAAAAAAAAACAATACGGAACGTATTACATCCAGAAAAACATTATTTTTTTACGTTACCTTTATTCTTTCACGTAATTGTCACTAAAATTCCGTGTTTCTTTCTATGCAAAATTAACATTTTGTACTTTATTATTAAATTTTAATATGTCAAAATATAATCTTTCCATTCCTATCTTAATTAATTGCTAGTAACCATATACTAACAATATATGAAAAAAGTTAGAAAAATAATACTTATTGTCGCGCATGAAACTCATAAGGTCGTTAATTTCATTATATTAAAAATTTCATTATAATACAAATACTTTAATTTTTTTTACGCTATCATATTGTATTTATAGTTTATAACTTTTAAACTTTATGTATAATTATATAATATATATATATACTATATATATATAATATAGTATATATATATAATAATATATATATATACTATATATATATAATATATAGTATATATATATAATATATATATATTATATATATATATGGTGTAGGTAGGTGCAGTCCTAATAATTACAATTTCACCCATTGGTATTCCCTTTTTCGTTTTGGGGTTTTTTTTTTCCTACATTCATACAGAGTGGATCCAGAGTGTTTTTACCTCTATACAGGACATACTAGTGTCTATAGCTATCTGAGTCCTTCCTTCACTTACGTACATACACTCTTTCTTACCAACAATCGTTAGAACACGTCTTAAATGTTTGACATTTTTAGATAATCGGCAGTACCTCTCATTCAAACTGGAGCCGCCTTCCATTTCTACACCTATCATCCTCTTGGAATAAACGGCCTCAGATGCATTGCTCAACTTGCTCTGGTGTTAGAATGAGTTTTCTCAGGGGAGGCATTAGCTTGCAAGTAAAAATCTCAGTAAACAAGAGTAATTGAGTACCAGAGCACGAAAACTGCTAAGTATCCCAATAATTCCTTTATTCTGTGTTAGAGCTGAATATCATTAATTATTAACTTTTGTTTCTTAATTTCTGACTTGTTAACGCACAATTGATTAAGTTGTATTATGACTTGAATCGTTTATTTCACAGATTTTTTTTCTTTTTTTTTTGCATCTGATCCATTGTGGAGAGAGACAAGAATTAATAAATTAAGAATGATAGATAAATTGCTTATGAAGAAGTTATGAAGTTATGAAGAAATTATTATAGAATCAATAACGAAAGAAATTAGTAAAAGCTTCAGGTATGATAATATGATGTTCACAAGGTAATACGAATTTTTTATTGAAAGGAATAGACATCAATGACAATCCCATGGTTAAGTTATTTATGTCCAACATACTGTAACAATAATTTAGTTTAGTAGTAGATTTTATTTATATTTTTATTCTGATATTGAAGGTTCTTGAAGTAAATTCATCCAAAGGACAAACAATTTGGGAAACGTCACAGTAGCCTCACTAAAGGTGTATATACTTTTTAAGATGGAAGCATAATTTGTCTTTCAATGATAGTTGAATGAAAGATGATTTTCACCAAATATAATAACATTCCTAGTGCCTAATAAGAAACTTACTTATTATATGTTTCTATGATATTATGTCTTTCAATGATAGTTGAATGAAAGATGATTTTCACCAAATATAATAACATTCCTAGTGCCTAATAAGAAACTTACTTATTATATGTTTCTAATTACGTATAAGAATTAAAGTATCATTGAATATGTAAATATATTTATATATTTATATACAAGAATACTAATTAATTTTTTTTTTATTTTGGGGGAGGGGCTGTCTCTTATCTTTAATTGCCGTCTTCGAGACTTGGACTGAAACTAGTCTTGATTGTTCTCGAAATTGAAGGAAAATATTAAGCGATTTGAAGGTGATCAAAGTTTTCAATAATATACCCATATTAGTGATAATTTATACGGAAATCACGTTTCC
>JABUQX010081998.1:25000-27500 GCA_015478945.1 Trachelipus rathkii
TCCTTCCAAAGATGTCAAGATTTAGTATTGTAAGTACTCTGTCATTAACTAAATTTCACTGTCTCGTACGGGTTTCGAATGTTCAAAGTTTAGTAATCCGAAAAGTACGGACGAAGAAAGACCTTCCTCTGCACTTGATATGTGAAGGAGTACCATACTATCAGCATTGATTCTATATTATGTTTAAATTGGAAGGGAGACCATACTACTGCCAGCGTAAAATGTTAAATATTTTAACTGGAGTAGGAGGTTTTGTCGCTGATTACTCTGCAAAAGTTGAACAAGCAGATAGCAATGCTAGCATCTAGAATGAGGGAACAAAATGACCAAGTGTATGCTTCATCTTTTTCCAACTGTTGTAGCACATTTAGCTCTCAACAACGGTCTATTGCTACAGACCCGTTTTCATTTAGCTCAGCATGAAGAGTGCTAGCACTGCTCCTACATTCCCCTGTCTCTTTGTCCGGTGACTGCTCAGGTTTTCAAATGGATCTCTACAGAGGTCTGTTAACTAGTTCATCCCAACTCAACACGCCGATTCCCAAGGAAGAATATAAATGTACTACAGATACCCATACATTTTGTTTGAATTTATATATTGATAGTACTTATCATTGCATTCTAGTGACGGTTTTGTGAACTGCAGAGTTACCTAAATTTTGTGTTCTATAAACAACCTGTTTAAATTTTAGTTATTTTGTTATTTTTTTTTTTTTACGCAGTAAGTGCACGTGAGTTAATTAATCATTATTCGATCTAGTAAACTGAATTTGAAACACTTTTTTTTACAGTATTTATTATAAAGTGATTCTGAAAGATCAAAGAAAGTCATTGTCAGCACTCTGACTGCAGTGTTGGTGACCAAAATCAAATATTGACTAAAAAGATTTTCTGTTCCTAAACTATAGAAGAATGGTCAATAGATACATGTAAGTCGATGTCAAGTGGAGTTCCAACGATGGAGTGAGGGGGAACCTCGCAGCAACATAAATGGTAATTTTTAAACTACTTCAATTACAGGTTTTTATGGGAAATACAAGCACAAAGTCAGATGTGACGCCTTTTCGTTATGAAGATTCAATACCAAATCCAAAGCCTTTAGAAAAGTACACCTTTGGCTAGAAATCCGAATAAAATGAATAGTCAATGGGAGCTGGACTTAATAGCACTATTTATTATCAACTGTGATGAAGTTTTTACCGTGTCAACTTAACTACAGAATTATACCTAATCAATCGAGCTGAGAAATTTTATCTTAGCCTTGAGTCTCCGTAAACAGAACCATAATTTCTGGAATCATGACCTCAGCAATGGAATATATTTAAGAAGAGGTTAGACGTATGCTTTCTGGAAGAAGCAACATATTTTAATAAAAAAATCAAAAATGGATGGTTTATTATAGCGTCGTAATGTTCAAATATTGATGACTAAACTTAAGACGTCATATGTTAACTTTTCAAAACAAAAACAAAACAATTAAAGACAGTTTTAATTTCAAATTTAAACGATTTATCCTCTATTCCTGAATAGCTTATATCTTAATCATGAAAGAGACCAATTACAATGTCGGATCACCATTTCAAGACAAAACTGCAATGACCCCCAGCTTAATATCTATGCTTAAAGCAAACCTTATGGCGTTACTTACAGTTCTGAAAATGAGAGTATACGAAGCATTTTTACTTTCTATACAAATAGGATAGTTGATCATGGGAAAGAAACCATAACAAAAAAATATACCCTCTTCAAAGTGGTACGCGAAGCATTAATAGACTACAAACTTTATTTAAGCTATGGTTATTGATTCTCCTATTTAAAAAGGAAATTTCCATGTATAAATGAGACTATAATAAAGAAGATAGTTTTACTCTATAACAAATTAGAAAACTTTCGTGAGATATTAACTTCATTGATGGCTAGAATTAAATTGGGGAATAGAGCTTTGGTTGTATATCAAAATACTTGCTATAGCTTTTTAGGAAGTTAGAAAGCTGAAAAGCCTTAAGGATGAAGCTTACAGATTGACTTCATTCTACAGAATTTTGGAATGCCATATGTCAGTAAAGTTGCATTTCCTTTACAACTATTAAGATATTTCCCTTCAACTTTGAAAATTTTTATAGATGAGCATGTTGAAAGGTTTATCAAGATGTTGACTGCACTAAAAGGATGTACATCGAAAAATTGAGCCAACATATGTGGACTGAATCCTGTTGGAATCTTATAAGAGGTTCTTAAACTGGCAAGTACACAAGTTTAAAGATATTTTATATATACTATTTTCATTAAATTTTGTTAATGTAAAATGCCGATAATTATTATGATTTTTAAAAAATATGTACTTGAAGCCATTTTCTTGTTTAAAACGAATAAATATTGTTTTAGATCATTTTAAGTTTTTGCAATATTGTAAATGCTCGCTTAAAATCGGTTTGTGGATATGAAATATAGTTTGAATATTTGGATTCCATTGTATGTATAAAATCTATAAGTACTGATA
>JABUQX010081998.1:35000-37500 GCA_015478945.1 Trachelipus rathkii
TTAATTATGTTTAGCTTTCTTTCAAAATCTCTAAATATCGGTTGTTGTTGATGGGGCGACTTCTTCTTCTTTTTCTGTCAGTAGTGTTCCCCAGGGTTCTGTTTTATCTCCTACTTTTCATTAATGATTTTTCATTATTGATCTTCTCACCTGCACATCCACTCTATCACTCACGCATATACATTGATTAAGCCTTCATTGCTTCAACTCAAACCTGCAGTTCTGCTTTAACTAGCACGAATTGCCTCTTGTGCTAATCATACATCTGGATTGGTACAGTTGGGGTCGTCTCAGCACTTGTGAGAATTTACAATTCTTTAAAAGCCAACTTCTAAATCTCATTCTCTAAACGTGTTTAACCACTACATAACTTCGACGGTTCTCTCTCGTCTCACACCTTACTGTTGACTCAGCCATAGCATCATGGCGCAGCATAAACAAAAATATCTTGGGGAAACTCATCACAGTAGTTGCTAGGGCGTTTCTGAAACTGGGTTCTGTTTTAGACTGAACTTTTCTCTTTCAGTTGATCCAGCATACAAGGGTCTCATCCGCCTTGCTTAATAGATGCCTATTCTCACCTTATCTTGGGAGGCTCGACTTCACCGGCTTGGACAGGGATCTAAGTCAGCCTCTAAACTGTTCTTTTTGGTGCTTTATCTCTATTCATATGGGCTTTCCGGCAAGAAGTCTCTAAAGGGCCTGTGTTTTGCATTTTCCACCGACGCCACTGCGCACAAGTGCTGTATCTGTGTTGATATTTGTGTTGATAGTAACTCAGGCCGTTCCCAACTGGCAGGTGGTGCTTCTCTTCCCGCCACTGTTTTCTGTGGAAATTCTTTTCATCTTCTGCCCATCTGCTGAATTTAATCTTCCTCACTTTAAAGCCTGCATCTGGCCACTCCTCTGTAATTTTGTCAGAATTGAGCTTTTTGACTTTTCCACCTCTATGCAGACCTGCTGAGACTCTGGCTGTAGTGGTGGTACGATAACTGTAAAATCCTTAGGTGAGCAGATGTGGCAAATGAACTAAATCCTCTCCCCCATCCAAAACATCATTCAGATAATCCCAGAAAATTGCACTCTTCAAAATTACTCTCAGATGGACCATATGTCGCAACCACACATACTTTTGCCATTCAAAATTAAATTTAATGCTTTAGAATTCTAGCACTCACACACACAAAGTCTACCATAGCTCTCTACCACAAGTCACTCATCAGAATTGCAAATCTCTCCTCTCATTCCTTTCCACACCAACAGCTTACATTTCACACCACTCATTTTCACCGTTTCTTTCCATCTTTGTTTCAGTCACAGCTAGAAAATCAAATTTGCCCTTTCAAAATACATCCATCACCTCTCCTCATCTCCTCAACATTCCATGTATCCATATGATTCATACATTTTCGCCGAAAGATAGGACGCCATAGTGACGGCGATCACATTCTCTGAGTATGCATTAGCATTCTGGCAAATATAAGTGATAGTAACCGGCTGACCCAACTACCACCATCATAGCTGCCTGTATCTACGACACGGGAGGACCTTTGATCTCGACAATTTTTCCATAGGAATATAAAGGGATAGGATATACATGGATGTTGTCTATAAGGGAATGTGGATATAAGGCATATGCTTTATGATAATGTGGATAAAAGATGGTGTCTCTAAGATGTCTGGAGGATGAGTGTGTATATGAACGCAAAAGAGAAAGGCGAACCATTAGGCACTGGAATGTCATACATACCTTAATCAAAATGGGTATATATATATATATATATATATACTATATATATATAAAAACTTAACGTATATATATATATATATACTTTATATATATATATATGCTATAAGTGTTAGAAAAAGGCTAACTCATACTGCTACTTCTTTACTCTACCTGCTGCTGTATATATATACCCTATATATATATATTATTGAGGTTTTTAATATTATCAAAATCAGCAATATTTGTTCAATTAATGGTAAATAAATCGTGACAAAAATTGCCGATGACGGAAACGATGAAAAAAAATATACCGATTGCGAATGACATTGACGATGACTAATCGTCCATACTAGCTATAGCCCATATATACAGCCTTAGCATATGCTTGCTCAACAACCTTATATATGCCATAACCTTAGCCGCCTTATATATATATATATATACTGCTCATGCTGCTATATATGCCTCTGCTGCCATATGTATGCTATCAAACAACCTTCAATTTAATTTTTTTATTTGTAAATAAATGTATTTTTCTTAGCTATTAAAAATAGATTATTTCGGCTGAACGAGGTAACAAAAAAAACGTAAGTATGTTTCTTTTATTTTAGTGGTATTTACAAGTAAGAAAATTCTATTTTCCGAGTCTGTCGTTCTTGCGGTAGCTGCCAAACGTACAACGCTTAAAAAAGTACGAATCTCTTAAATATTTACACCTTTTTAATATTTTAAACTTTTTGATCCTGTTTAAATTTCTTATAGAATTCATTG
>JABUQX010081998.1:42500-60000 GCA_015478945.1 Trachelipus rathkii
AAACTCAGTTCTTCAACTCTCCCTAAATAAGTTTGTTTCTAAGAGGGTTAAGTGTTCTGAGGAGTTTTCAGAATATCTTCCCACTATCCCAGATGTTTCCTCAGTTCAGGGGAGCTATTCTTCCTTGTATGGAGTACGCATCACATATCTGAGGTGGTTCCACCCACACAGCTCTTCTTGAATGGATGGAATAGAAAGTTTTTCGCCTTCTCTCTCTCTCTCCTCTCTCTGCTCTCTCTCTCTCTCTCTCTCCTCTCTCTCTCTCTCGTTCTCTCTCTCTCTCTCTCTCTCTCCTCTACGTCTCTCTCTCTCTCTTTCTCAAACACACACACACAGAAAAGACATTGTTCTTCCGAACTCCAAGCGCATATCTCCTTCCACAAGGAGTATTTGTACGACTGGACAATCTACACTTTCTCATTCTTTCTCTATACAACTCTCTTACCCTAGACTCAACCGATAAGCTCAAATTCCATATATATAGTATAATCGTATTACATATAGTATAGATATATAGCTTATATATATACGTATTATATATATATATATTATACTATATATAGTTACTATATATATATATAGATATATATATATAGTAATATAATATATATATATATAGATCTTACCTGCTTACCCAAAGATTATAGATTTGTTTGATAGAAAGTTGACAACACACAAGCTAGAATAGGACAAATAAAGATATTGAAAAATGACGACAATGTTTTCAGGACATTCCCACAAAAGAAGAAAAGAAGAACGTACTTTTTCTTTCTTTTACATTCAATACCCCTCTGTATATATATATATATTATATATTATATATATATAAATATATATATATCTATATATATATATATATATTATAATATATATATATAATATATATTATATATATAATACATATATATATATATATATCATATATATATATATTTTAAATTTAAAATATATATATATATATATATATATCATAACTATATACTAATATATATATATATATATTATATATATTATATATATATATATTATAACATATACATAAAACATTATATACATATACATATACATAGATTATTATCATATATATATTATTATACTATATAATTATATATCAATATAATATATACTATAGTATTATATCTATATATATGTATAATATATATATATATATATATTATAATATATAGATATACATATTACACTATACATATAATATACACTAGTATATATACTATTCATAGTACTATATATATACTATAGATATATATATATAATTATACTATATATATATCATTATATAATATATACTTTATATATGCTACTGCTAAAAATCATATAACACTTCCTAGCCGCTACGTGGGTCCAATCGGTCTAGAGCGATAGTCACAAAGCAAGGGCCTGGGTTCGATTTTTTCCCTGTCCGGACTCACCTAGTAGCAATACATAGAGGCAAACTTAACCAACATTTCCCCTCCTAGAATAGGGTATGTCCGTGAGGTGTGAAAATCTCAAATATATAATATATATATACTATATATATATATATATCAAAACGGATTTTATACAACAGGCAACCACCATCCGACTACTACCTCGTACGACGCACGACACGCCCAACAGACCGGTACTCCAGAACCGCCTACGACGCCACACCAACTCACCATCCGCCGTGCCTTATCTCAATATAATATATATGATATATATATATAATATATATCTATATACTAGTATATATATATATATACTATATGATAATATATTATAATATATACTAATATATTATATATATAATATATAATATATATTGACATTATATTATAAATAATATTATATATATATATATACTATATATATAATATATATATATATATATATTGCATATATATATATATATATATTATATAATGATATAGTTATACCTTATATTTATATATTATATATAATATATATATATATATAATACTATATACTATTATAATACTATAATATTATTATATATAGTATATATACTATATCATATATATAATATATATATATTATATGCGATATATATACTATAATATATATATATATATTATACTTACTATAATATATTATATATATATAAGCTTATATTATTAATATATATATATAATAATGTGTGTTTACAATTTGGTGTGTGCCCTATTCATACTTCAAGCTATCACAATTCGCTTGAAAGTTTCTCGACTAAATAAGGAAAGGTATATTATTCCTTTATTGACCGCTTAAGATCTAAAAATTTTCTGGATGTATCTAAGCTTCACAAACTACTTCAGCAAAGGTAAACGCAAAAACATAACATCCACTTTCAAGTTCCTCCTATTAAAATAAAAACAGTCGCAGAGAACTTCACAAACCCAACGTCGCTAACAACTGTATCTACTAGATCCAACTTACATATTACCTTCAAATCAATCCCAAATCATCATTAATCATAGAAACCAAAACAAAAATGTGATTAGTGAATAAAATTCCCTTAGTTTCATCTCCTCAACGTTATCAAATAGCAAAACCTGAAATTGGTTAATATGATTAAAAAGATTAATATGATCGGAAGAGTTTTTTCATATCCACTATTCCAAACAGCAGATCAATTATTGAATGGAGAACCATTAAGGGCCTTTACAATATGGATTGCCTAGTTCCAATTGTCAAACAATGAATATTCTAGTACTTGGTCACTAGGAAATCACAAGATCATCCTGTGACTGGATTTTGGAATTTATATGTTGTTTCCTAACAATGGTCGAATTTTTTAAAATTAATATTGCTCTCCATATACAAAGGTACGAAGTTTAAGTTTTATTTTTAAGATCAAAATGGCGAACTTCAACGGTTTATCAGGTAAACACAATGCTTTGACATGGGAATCATTGAAACATGATGCCAATTTTATAGATCAAAATGAATAGAATAATCAATCCCTCCTCCGACATCCCTCAAGCAAGTCAGACAGATTTATGTTTTATATATATATATATATATATAATTAATATAGAAATATATAAATATTTGATATCATTATATCACACTATATATATTCGTCCTTATTTTATAATATATATATATATATATATATATATCATATATTATATATAATAGTATATAGATATATAATACTATATATATATATATATATATATATATTATATTAGTCTAGAGTTTTGAATACCCTGTATATTATATATAATTAGTGAAACACTGTTGGTATCGTATAAAAATGAAGCTACGATTATTACCAATTTTGCGTGAAGACGAGCTCCTCTAATAGAAAATAAAAACTATCATTCAAAAATTCTTTATCTCTCGTACTATAATATATATACTATTAATATATAATATGATAGTATATATATATATTATTTATATATCTATGTGGTAGTGTTATATATAATATATATATTTTATATTATATATCATATACATATATATATATTATAATATATATTACTTTAGTTTATATATACTTACATGTTATAATATATATCATTTATATATATATGATATATTTTATAACTCTCATTATATTTTACATATTTATCATACATATAATACAAGGGGCAAAAACACAATTGATTTTAAATATACTATAAGTACTATATATCTATATTAGATCAAAATGAAATACTTATATATTTATATATATATAGGTGCAGACAGGGGTTCGGTGGCTTCACCTCCCGAAAAATGATTTTAGCCATCAAAATTTTGGATGACTAAAATCTTTATCAGAAATTAAAAAATAACTAATGAATAATAATAAGCCTGGAAGATAATAATAATAATAATCAATAATCAATAATCAT
Source organism: Trachelipus rathkii (assembly GCA_015478945.1). Classification (NCBI taxonomy): domain Eukaryota; kingdom Metazoa; phylum Arthropoda; class Malacostraca; order Isopoda; family Trachelipodidae; genus Trachelipus; species Trachelipus rathkii. Next base: position 46,328 of record JABUQX010081998.1, read on the forward strand.
AATATCGATACTAATAATAATAATCAATAAAACTAATAATAATAATAATAATAATTAATATAATCAAATAATGCATAAATATAAAATGAAAAGTTTTATTAATGGAAATGAGGAGACATATTTCGTGGGTCCCCCGTACGATGTTCTTAGGTTTTCAAGTGGCCTGTTCTCATACCTGATAAAATATTAGAACAGGGACTAAATGTAAGGTTTCCAAGTTTGCAAATGATAGCATTGGCTACCTAAGTGGAATAATGAATGGATGAATAAAGATTATAAAAGATCATGAATGAGCTGTATATCGTTATGGATGAGCATTTCATTCCGTTCTTCAGCTAAATTTTTCTTTCCTAATTCCTTCCATTCTAAAACTAAATCTTTTTTTCATCATAATCCATAGTTCGATCGTGCTTGTTCTTGCCAATTCAACTTAGAGACCAGTTGCCTATCGAAGATTGGAAAAATTTTCGCGTTCTCCTATCACTCTCGATAATTTTCATTCAGCTAGAAATCGATGTAGGGATACTCTTCGACGAGCAAAGCGGGATTCATCAGCTTGAAAGTGCAGCTAACCTCACTTGTTCTCCATTATAACTAAACAAATCTTTTCCATCATCTAGACAACTTCTGTAAATACGCCTTTCCTCCTCTTATTCGATATGATCTTTGTGTTGCTATTCTCCAACTGAAAAGGTAAATCTCTTCGGCCCTCGAACTATATTCTCTGTTCCTCAATACTAGCACTTTCCCTCAGTTGTTGGAAGCTCGCACATGTCCAACCGATTCCGAAAAAAAGGAAGCCGATCTGATCCTTCTAATATCGCCCTGTAGCTCTTACTTGTATTCTATCTAAGATCTTTGAAACCCTTCTCAAACTCTCATTTCTTCTGGAAACTCATTCGATCGCCAGTACGGCTTCTCGAGGACGAGGTCTACTGGCGATATACCATTCCTATCAACCGATTTAAGGGTTTTTCCAGCTCTTAGGACACTACGGGGAGGGACTTGCGTGTGGCGCCTTGACATATCCAAAGCATTTGAGCCTGTATGGCAAGCGTCCTGCTCTTCCAACGGCTCCCTCCTTTGGATTTCCTCTTTCTCTTTGCTTACTTATGTCTAGCTTTCTTACAAACTCGCTCAATATCAACCTGTTGTTGATGGGCGACTTCTTCTTTCTTTGTCAATAATGCTGTTCCTCAGGGTCTCTAGTCTTATCTCCAGCTTTTTCTTCAGATTTAAATTATATGACATATTCTCACCTGCACCTTCTAACTCTACTCCACTCGTATTCCCGATGAACTCGGACTCCTTCATTCTTTAACTATAAACAATTTACTCCCTCTTTTTACTTTAGAATTGCCTCTCCGTTTTTAATAATCTTTTCGATTTTATTCTCGCTGATGGGATGAAACTTTCTATTGTGAAATTCAATTCTTTAAAAAACCCAACTTTCTACAAATCTCTTCTCCAAAAAATACCTTCTAACTTCCTATCTCTTTCGACGCTCTGTCGTCTCCCCTGTTGACAATATATACTCCCTCTTTTACTTCTAGAATTGCCTCTCGTTTTAATCTTTCCGATTTATTCTCGCTGAATGGATAGAAATAACTTTGTGAAATTCAATTCTTTAAAACCCAACTTCTACAAAATTCCCTCTCTCCAAAATACCTTCTAACTTTCTATCTCTTTTGACGGTTCTGTCGTCTCTCCCGTTGACAATATAAAATCCTTACATTAACATAAACAAAAAAAAATATTCATTGGAAACTTCACATCCAAACGGTTGCTAGGGCGAGGCCTCAAAGACTGGAAGCTTTCTGTTTAGACTGTGAGACTTTCCTCCTTTTCTCAGTTGCTGCAGTCTCATACAAGGGTCTCATACCGCCCATGTATTAGTACTCGCTACTCAATCGGGGGGGGAGGGGCTTCTTGATTTCACCTGCTTACATTGCGACAGGGTCGAGTCATAAGGCCAAAAAGCTTTATACTGATTCTGTTTACTTTCCAGATTCTCCATACTTATCGACCCTACTATCTTGAGGCGCGGCTGTAGTGGTGCTTTATCTCTTCCTATAGTACGCGCAGCGGCAGTTCTCGAGAGGAGCTTTATCACTCGCGTACCACCACCTTTTACGAACCCCTTCGTAGCACAAAGGAGTCTGTATCTGCGCACGAGTATTGCGTTTGACATTTGGTAACTCCAGGCTAGTTTGCGTCGGTGATTCCTTTTTTCACTACCTCTGTTCTGTGTACATTCTCTTCATCCTTCTGTATATTCTACTTGCATCATTTAATTCCCCTCGATCTTTATAAACCCTTGCATCTTCCACACGCTCACTCATCTAAAGCGGACATACCACAACTCGCAATTCACACCCCAGATACCCGGGTTACAAACACGCACAGAAACGTCTATGCTCATATGCACGTAAATTGCGCTAGAGGGTTGACACTTTTGAGATACTACACCCTCTTACATAGGCTTCTGGGTTGATGGTATGAACCCCTACCCAGTTAGTACATACCGCCGTACCATACTGTGACAACTTAGCGCAAATACAACACGGATCATCAGTTTTGTACTAATGGCTATGTCGGCAATATGAACTGCAAATCTCCTCATTTCCTCCCCATCCAGATAAACATCAATTCAGATGCATATCCCCAGAAAATCCGCTATACTCTCTTCAACATTCACCTCAGATGGTGATATAATGCTCACGGCAACCACTCACCCAACAATGCCTTTAACCTAGCTCTTCAACTTTAATATTTAAACCTCCTAGACTTCTGAGTACTGCTCCATCACACACCAAAATCACCATAGCGTCTCTCCACAGATTACACTCACGCTCCAGAATTGCTACAACATCCCATTCCATAACGTCCCGCCCTTCTTACTTCCATTCTCACCCAAGCAGCACACAGAACAAATTTTCACACACACCACTCATTTTCACCGCTTTACCTTTCACACTCTTCTTTCCCAGTCACTACAGTCGACGTCAAACCTCAAATACTTCCCCCTATATCTAAAATCATCCATCCACCCTCTACTCTTTGATCTTACATCAACACTATTATTCCTCTACATTTCCTATTAACAGATAATCATCTTCATTACATCTTATCAGATATAGTCATAGGGCGTGTCTTACTTCGCTGGATCCGTACGACCTTCTCGCGAGAACCATAGCAATTAGCATTCCTAGCAAAAAGATAAGTGTTAGTAGGCAGCAAGTCCTAACTCCAACGTCCTTAGCTCGCTAGCTATCCTCTTTCTAATCACACAGCACGCATGATCACTCGACAAACACAGCACGCATGCTGGAGCTAATCATAGTGTTTTATTTGTCCTCCACTCACCAACACGTACATATACCCGATCTCACAGCTAGAATAGGGAGCTGTATCTGCTCCAGATGTTGGTCTTGAAGAGGGTCCGGTGAGCAGCATATATAATATACGCTGTATCATGATTCTAGTCCATCACTATAACGTAACTGCCCTCTATAACCACGACAGGAATATATCGAAGCTTGTGCCCGATATGAAACGCTCAAACAGAAAGAGCAAGACACCAATCTCTAAAGGCACTCGGGAATTTTCCACAAATGATCACTTCTTAAGACAGATGGTTATAATATTCATCGCATATTATTGATTATATATATATAGTATAGTATATAGTATATCATATATATTATATACCATATATATATATATATATATACAGTATACATATATATATTTTACGTTATACTATAATAATATATATAGTATATAGCTATATATATACTTTAGTATATATATATCCCTATAAAAATAAATATATATATATATATATACTATATAGTATATATATAAATTAAATCTTATTTCTAGTTGATATTACTCATTTATTATATTATTGATGTTAATTATTTATTATTATGTAATTATTATTATTATGTAATTTTATTTAATCTATTAATTTAGGTTTTAATATTATTCAAAAAGTTCTAAAATTATGTTCCATATCCCACACATCGGCAAAAATAATCGGGCGAAATTGCCGATGATCGATTGACGATTGAAAATAAATTATGCCGATTATTAGCCCGGATGACGATATGACGATAATCGTCCAGCACTCAATACTATATATTATATATTATAATAAATATTATGTATTTATGGTGATAATATATATGTTCATATTTAACCCTATATATATACTCACAGTCATCCTACGTATATTATATCATACACCTATAGATATATATAAATATATATGATAGTTATTATATATATAGTATAATATATATATATCAGTACTATACGAGAACAAAACGCACAGAAATGTACGGAACTTACAACAAATCTCGTTACATTTTAGGAGTTCAGCCTCAAGTGGACCGTGACTGTCCACTTCAAGCTCAGCTACATAAAACAAGTATATCATCACATTCACCTTTTTCAGCGGTCTGATTGCAAAGTGGAACAGTACACGTCCACCGAACACTTCCCTTTTAATAATTTGTAAACCTGGTATTTGTGGCGTTTTCTTCATATACTAATATTACTTTTGTATTGTTTATTTAGTTATATTATACTTACACTATACTAAAACTCTAACTAACTAACTATATTATTTATATACACTTATACTCCCTATAATACCTTTACCTATCTCTATATACTTTACTATAGTTTCACTATATGATATAACCTACATACCATCAATTATATAACTAATAAATACCTCTTCTTACATCGCCTACTATAGATCTATCCCGCTATTACGTAGTACTATATTACTATATATACATATAATATAATATTATTATATTATATTATATTATCCTATATTACAATATAATAATATTTATATTATATATATATATATTATTATAATATACTAATAGTATATATATAATATATATACAACTTATATATGAATCGTATACTATATATATATATATTTAATCTATATATATTATATATATTAATATAATATATATATATATATATAATATTTAATTATATATATATATATATATCATTATATAATATATATATATATATATATATATAGTCTGCACCACTGTTGCGAGTCTCCGTGAAAAGTTATGTTAAAAAATTCTCTTGGACCACGCACATTTCTTGTAACCGTAACCTCTCTCTGAAACACGATCATCTTGAGGAGTTTATTTCTGATGCTGTCTTGCAAGCGTTACAATCTGTTACGACTTAAGTGTAAGCGGACTTTACAAAAAAAAAATAAATAAAAAAAAAGAATGAGTGTTTAGTTTCCTTACCATTATCGTTTTCATATGGAATGTGATGACACGGCATTACAACCGAAGCTACTGCTGAAACGAAAGCATATATTGCCAAACAATAGCATATTAGGGGGCGTGAAATTCCAAAGCTTGCACCAATCTGTTGAAGAAAGAAACGATGATTAAGCAAAATGTTATAAAATTTGCAATTAATAATAGCGGTTTAAAAGTTCGTATAAATTTAAAACTTTAATAAATTAATAAAAAATACTTCATCAATGCAATATTTATTTATTTTTCTTCGTTTCAGAAATATTTTACTACAAAGAAACCTCGATTTCCCTTAAAATAAAGGCTACGGACTAGGTTCCTGATAAGGGCCAAGTTAGAATCTAAGGCTAAAGAACAACTTTTCCTTCAGAATATAGGCTCCAATTAAAGTAGCTCAAAACTAGTCTTAACCAGTGGCGTACGCGGGATGGGTATGGGGCTGAGGAGCCACAGCTACTCCCCGAAATTTTGATGTAATGAAAACTTTATAAAAATTTTCAAATAATGTGTGAAAAATGAGTAAAAAAAAATAAATAACGTAAAAAAACGGTAGTCTGAAAATTTCAGCACTCCCCCAACCCCTTTGAAACAAAATTATTATAATTCAATTAATGAATATTAAGTGTACCTACAGACTACAGTAAATATATATACAATTACTTCTATACTATGATGCACCGAATGTATTTGGAAAAGATTTTTAGAATTTAGAGACAAAACGTTATTAAAATTTATTATTATTATTAATATATTATTATTATATTATTTTATTATTATTATTATTATTATTATTACAATTTTTATAATTTTTTTTATTATTTTTATAATTTTTATTATTATTTTTATTATTTTTATTTTTATTATTTTTATTATTTTTATTATTTTTATTTTTATTATTTTTATTATTATTTTTATTATTTTTTTTATTTTTTTTCATTATTATTATTATTATTATTATTATTATTATTATTATTATTATTATTATTATGATTATTCATTTTTTAATATAAGTTGTTAAAATTACTATTATATCATTATTATTATTATATTATTATTACTATTATTATTATTATTATTATTATTATTATTATTATTATTATTTAATGACTGTAACGAAATACTGGGGAATTACTTGCTAAAAATAGATATTAATGAATTTAAGGGACATCTTAATCTACCGCAGAAAAAATTACCGAATTTCAAATGTTTCCTCAATTCGAAGAAATTTTATCCTCCAAATGCAAGTGAAAGTATGGGTGGGTGGGATATGTATGCTTTTGGTATGTTAATATTTACAGAAACAATAAAATAACTTCTTGCACATATGTGTAAAATATGTTAGATGGTTCCTTATATATATATATATATATTTATATTATTATATACTATTATATATATATATAGTATAAATATATATTTTATATATATATTATTATTACTATAAATATAATATACTTAAATATATATATATTATATATATATATATTTTAATATATATAGAAGATTGATATTGGTTGTCTGTGCTAATCTGTGTATTTATTATCATTTACAAGGGTGGAAAGTCATACGGTATAAATTTCATATTACACTTTCCAGTATTTAAAAATTTAACTTATCGACGTTTCGAGCCGTCGTGGCCCATCATCAGGATACATTATGCATTAGTTAATATACAAATAAAATAGATAAACAGTCATATTAATATGAAATATAAATAATGAAGCTTTAAACTAAACTAAAAATCAAAATAAATTATAAATAAAAATAAGAATACAAAATAAGAAAATAAAAAATAAAAATAAAAATAACAAGAAGAAAATAGCATTATAATAATCATAAAAAATAGTAATAATTATAACCGAAAGGTTAAATTAAGGTTTGAAATGTCAATATATTTATAGTTGGTAATTATGGAATTCATATAAGTCAGTAATATAAGGTTCATTAATAATAATAATAAAAGAATGATAATAGATTTTCAAATAATAAATGATATTCAAATAATAAATGAATATTCAAATAATAAATGATATTTAAATAATAAGTAGATATTCAATAATAAGTGATATTCAAAAAAGTGATATTCAAATAATACGTGATATTCAAATACTAAATGATATTCAACAATATAATGTTTATTCAAATTTTAAAAGATATTCAAATAATTATTTCATAACTTTCAAGGATTAAAAGTGAATAAATAAGAACCCTATGATATAACTTTCAATCCTTGAAAATTATAAATTGTAAATAATAAATAAAAAATAAAAATAATAAATCATTAATGATAAATGAAAATTTATATTTGCATGAATATAAATGACTAAATCAGTAAATTATATGTCAAATGATAATACGTTTAATATTCACAAATAAAATGATAAATGAATGTATGATAAATGATGGATAAATGATAAATGATAAATATAATTTGAATAAATATAAATCCAACTGCAAAATAAAAATAATAAATGAATAATGATAATTACTAATTGATAAATTTAAAAAGGTAAAATGATAAAATGTAAAATAAATAAATGATAAATGATTTAAAAAAGTAAATCAATTAATAAACGACACAGTTCTGTGCCGTTCGCTTTACCTAATATATTATGAATGATAAATTGATACATATAATGATAACTGATAAATGATAAATGTAAATATAAATATAAATGATAAATGATAAATGATTAATCCATAATATAAATGAAATAAATAATATACGCTAAATAATGAATAAATGATAAATGATAACATAAACGCATAAACGATAAACGAATAAATGATAAAGTGTAAACGATAAAACGATAAACGATAACAAAAAATAAGTAAACGATAACAAAAAGTAAAAATAAATCACCATAGATAAAGATAAATAAATAGCCGATGTAGGTTTAATGACAAATAACACAGTAACACACCTAGTTATTACGGAAATAGAATTATAGACTAAGAGAAAGTCTATACCGACTTAATACGAGTGAACAGACAATAGAGTTTGTGGTTGGCATTTTAGAATTCACGAAACACGCTTGATCTATAATAAGGGTGGGGGATAAAAAATTATAGGCAGTGGATGAAACTGGGTAGATTTATTGAGGGGTTTCACAGCTAGTTTGATATTAAGGGAGCTCTAGAATTTTCACGCACTCCCACCTGTGTCAAGAGGAGGGCTGCAGCTAAGTAATAACGTAAAATAAGACAAACGTACAAAGACGGTACCTAGGTTGGAAGTATGGATCTGATGGAGGAATGTTCAGGGGAGCCTTAGAGGAGGTTGGTGCGAAAGAGTGCCAGGTGTTGTGATCGCGCATTGTAATTGAAAGGCCCTCGTCTGGCCCATCATAGCAGGCATTGCCGCTGATGCACATGTAAATAGTTATAGCACAAACAGAGGATTTCACTAAAAGTGGGTAGTTCTATCTGTTATGGCGAAAAAAAAAGTATGAGAACCTATGACTTAGGGTTAGTAGACTCACACAGATGAGGTTGGCAGTGGGTGAAACAGAAAAGTCCCTACCGAGGCAGTTTGTGGACGTCAAAGATTAGGATTAACTTCCTTTTTGACATATTTTATCCCTCTAGACATATAACCCCCACCCACAACTCTCGGTATCTAAACACTCCAAGTCTATTTCAACCTCCTTTTCGTTGGTTCTTACCACCCCTCCTTAATCTTTGACCTGGACTCTCATCTTGACTTCTTTCCCCCAAATTTGGGTGCTGTGAGCGACGATCAAGAACAACGGCTATCCATAGCGTTCATTTTTTCGCCATAAGTAAAGCCCCCACTTTAGTGAAATCCTCTGTTGTCTATAACTTTACATGTGCAGACTGCAATGCCTGCTATGTTGGCCAAACAGGCCTTCAATTACAACTTCGAATTCACAAACACCTGGGCCACATCCTTTCGCACCAACCTTCCTCTCAGCTCCCCTGAACATTCCTCTATCAGATCCCATACCTCCAACCTAGGTCACCCGCTTCGTTTTTACTGATTTTACTATACTTAGCTCAGCCTCCTCTGACAACCGAATCGTAAAAATCTCGCTAGAGTCCCTTTACTCCATCACACATTAGAAACCTCCATTAACACTCCCTCCCATTCATCCACCTGCACTTACTATTTCTTATCCCCACCCTTCTTATATAAATGTTTCCACAATTCGAAAAATATGCCAACAACCAAATTCTATTGATCGTCTTCACCTGCGTAGTTAATATAAACTTCTCTTGTCTATAAACTCTATTTCTACATAATTACTAGGCTGTGTTTTACTGTGTTATTTGGTTCATAACCCTACAATCAGAGTTATTTATGTATTTATCTTTATCTGATCGGTATTATTTTTACTTTGTTTTATTTTTTATTAGTTTATTATTTATTCATTTATTTTTTATTCGTTTATCATTTATCATTTATCATCTTATCATTATCATTTATCACTTATCATTATCATTTATCATTTATCATTTATCATTTATCATTTATCATTTATCATCATTTATCATTTATCATTTATTCATTATTATCATTTATCATTTATTCATTTCATTTATCATTTTCGTTTATCATTTATTATTATTAATATTTACTATTATCATTTATATTTATTTATCATTTATTATTATCTTATTATTATATTATTTTATATTTATTTATTATTATTTATCGTATTTATTATTTTCTATTTATTTATATTTATTATTGTATTATTTATTATTGTTGTATTTATTATTTAATTATTTATATTTACTTATTTGATATCCATTTAGCATAAGACCCTCATTTAATTATTTGAATTCAGGCATTTATTATTGAATATCATTTATTATTTGAATGTCATTTATTATTTGAAGTCATTTATTATTTGAATATCATTTATTATTAATATCAGTTATTATTATTATTATCATTTTAGTCTGAAATGATTATCACTTTGATTTAATTTGGAATACACTACCTCCCATATACCTTAATCATAATAGATTAAACTTGAATCTCATTTTATATTTTATAGGGAACGAAACGGGTAAGAAATTCATATTTCAGCAATTGATGTAGACTTTTTTATTTGAGGGAAAAGGGAATTTTAATATTCTTTAACAAAACTCATCATTGAGAAAACTAGATTAACTGAGCAATCAGTACAACAATGTCTTCTCGGCTTACAGAATCTAACCCATTTTCAAAGCGACCGAACATTAGAAGCCGCTTTGCAACTTTTTGAAACTGCAGAAACTTATAATGCGGTCCCAATATTTAAAACTGATATTTTTAGAGATCAACTTATTTCTCCTGAGACAAGATATTTTGTAATTTACCAGATACAATTAATCCCCAGTCTAGTATTGTTAACCAGTAAAAAGTATTCATTGTCGACTTTAGAAGATTTGCTTTCCTTCGTATCTGGTTATTATGATGGCGAGCTCCTAAGAAATGACAGGTACTGTTGTGAATTATGCAGTATGGCTATAAAAGTCATTCGAGACACTAAAACCAGTTGACTAGTTACACCGTTACAAGGTAGAGAATGAATAATTTTTTGCATACACGTTTCCTTAGCGAGCTATAAAGATAGAAGACATTATGTGAATTGAAAAGTAGGTGACGAATTTGCAAATCGAAATATAGTTTTTAATAATGTTGTGATTATATACTGTATGTATATAATTGCAATTTTTCCGTACAATTTAAAATAATGATATTTAATCTAAAAATGCAGTTTGAGTATTTATAGCAGTAATATCCCACAGGAAAGTATATACGAACTATATTTACATAATCTTCTAGATACTAACGACACGGATTAAGTAGTCATAAGGATCAAATAGTATTAAATATTAAAAATTAATAATATTATAAAGCTACGCTATAATTATATATATCACAAGTTATTAATTTCATATTTAAGAAAAGTTTATGGCATACATCATCATCATCCACTCCGAACATTATCAATAATTTATCGAATTCGTATTAATTGAAAGATGAAGAAAATAAGACACAACTTCTAGGTAGTATATCTAGGCTTTTACTTTATTTGCCCGGAAATATAATAATATAAAACGAAAAATTCACATAAGATACAATCTTGCCCAAAATTCAGATAAATTTAAGAACTAAAAGACTATTAGTAAGGATATCCTACAATATAATTAATCAAAGCTACCTAACTTCAGGAATATATATACTTAAATATAGTTAACTTAAGCACTACCAAATAAACTATAAAAATTAAACTCTCAAACTTCCCTTAATCATTTTATACTGCCTATTATAAAAAAATCCTATAAAAAATATACCTATCAAGCGAGACTTAAATTGTCATTTCCATGCTTAGCTAGCAAACCTTCAAATAGAACAATAAATAGTATTATATTTTAATAATCATATTTAAAGTATTATATTATATAAATAATAATGCAACCTATATATATTGATATAAATGGATAATAAAACATATCACACTGCTATACAAAAATTAAGATAAACAAAACTAAGTAAACTCTTTCGATAATTAATTATCAATAGCCAATTAAAATCATTTGTTAAAACAAATACATTAGCACTATACCTCTCATACAATACTCGAAGATAAATTAAGCACTTACATGTAATGAATTATTTCACCTACTACTATTCTATTGGCATTAACCAAATAAGACACTACTACTAAATATAAAAAAAAAAATAAACTAGATATCCTAGCCCTATTTAAGACACTAAATAATCATTTTCCAAACATACCAACTGCAATAATACCTATAATACATAACTTTCTTGATGGCTATATCCACACAACTCTGCTAAAACCTTCATCATAGGCCCTTAATCTCCCCTTCACATATATTAAAAGACAAGCATGATGAATTTTATTAACAATTAACGCATTAATAATAAAATCAATATAGATCCCTTTTCTTTACACACCAATTATACTCAGTTTCGACGTGAATCACTTTTACTTTCTGTCCCTGTCCCCTTCACGTTAAAATATTCATTAATAAACTCCGCTTTTGTATTTGCGTAAGAATCAAACCTCTCTCAGCTTCCTTATTTATTTGCTTACTTAATATATAAAAACCTTATATAACTCTCACATTAAACGCATTAATAAATTATTCTTCCATACGTTCATAATATGGATAAAATTATTACTATATAGTACAGTAACTACCTGATAAAAGGACTCGCAATGGGTTCACCCCTTTCACCCACAATAAGTAATGACAAATAATATAATTCAATTGGAAGTTACTGGGAATTCCTACCAATATTATTATAAACTCCACAACATAACCCTCCTAATAACTCTCAATTGGTACTATTCTGATTTGTATGTCTGACGGATGTTGTTCGCCGCATACTTACCTATTCAATTAAATACAAACCCATATCTCTCTAAAGATCATGTCTATAATCCATTTAATAACATAACATTAACATCCCTACTACACATATTCATCTCACTTCTAAACTAGAACTTTCGGTCACAACTTACTAACTCATATACTATTAAGTATATTTCCTGGACTAACGACTTCTTAATGTGGAATAAGACTGTACCTCACCAGTAATATCATAAACACTACAGTATATATAGAAAACGCCGCTCTCCCCTCCTAACTAATCAACCCACTGTATCTCTTGTCCCCAACATTTTAGTTTATATATATTTCAAAAAACTATAAAAATATAATAGGTTATATTCATATCAGCAGTTTTATATTCTTTCAAGAGCCCTAAAAATATGCTCTCTATACCAACCACTTTCAAATTCAGAAACCAAAATTTTCTACTAATACTACGATTCACCAAACTCTCAATAATACCGCCCTGCTGATCAGTGCTTTATGAATGACTAAAAATGCCAAAAAATAACATTTATATCTTAAAAATACATTACTTAATATAAGAAATCTAATAAATCTTTAATATGGCCCCTTTACTTTCAATATAGAACATAAATTATAAAATAATACAACACATACCAAAATCAATACATATTTAAACTCGACAATTAAGCAGTTATTTCACTATCTTCAAATCGCACTCTCAAACCCTAAACAAAGAAACATATTACACATATATGCAATCACATATTGCGTATAATCAAAAATCCCGTGCTATGACATTAATTTAACGCCTACTATCATCCTTGTATTAATTATTGGTAAGAAACTATACGATATATAATTAACTCCCCGCGCAAATATAAAACTCAACATCAAGTCAGATTTAAAACCGACGACAATATGAAAACTCTGCACTCACCACCCATTGCACCCACTTTTATAACATCATAAAATAATTTTAAGATCAAAACCAGAATTCCAAGGAAGCCGTAGTTT
>JABUQX010081998.1:62500-85155 GCA_015478945.1 Trachelipus rathkii
TACGCGGGAAGGTGCGTCGAGTAATGTAACTGAAGGAAGATTTTGAAGATAAAATAAGGTGGCGTTTAGTAAGTGGTAAGAATTGGATGTTGTGTCAGATCAAATTTTAATTTTCATTGATAATTCTGAATTTTTCGATTGAGAAAATGTAGAGGAGAAGAAGAATAAATTGTATTAATATTTAAAGTTTTATTATTTTTTTGCAATTAATATGTACTAATACAGGCCGTTGATTATGATTATTGAATAGAGGAAAGCTTTATGGTATAAGAGATGAAGTGATTTTATATGATACATGGTGTTGGTGGTTTATAAGTTAATTTCTTATAATATATAAATATGATAAAGTATGTATGTATGTATGTTCATTTGTAATTAAGTATGTATGTATGTAATTATGTATTTTATAATGTATTGTAAGAAAAGAATTTGTATGCGTATTAGTATCGTGTATATTATTATAGTATGTATGTATATGTCATAATGTATGTATATGTAGTATAGTTAATTAGTATTGTTAAATGTTTTAGTATCGCTAGTATGTTTATTGTAATGTAATGCTATTTGTATTATTGTTGGTTATGTTATATGTATGTATATAGTACTGTATTCTGTATAGTATGTAAGTTAATTGGATATGTAATGTTTGTTGATGTATGCTTGGGTATACACACATATTCTTATCAGACCAATCTTACAGTAGACATGGGAAAATTAAGACTGGTATAGAGGGATAGAGTGAAGTGGTGTGTTGCAGGGTAGTTTGGATGGTGCGATAGAAGGCATATGAGTATTTTTGGAATAGAGGTATCATAATAAGTAATAAGGAGGGAAAGTGTAAAATGGTAATAGAGCGTAATAAAAAGTTGAAGGATTGGTAGAATAATCTGCAGAGAGTAATAGATGAAATCTACTAATTTCTTGGTGAAATGATCAAATAATGGAGGCGTTATACGTTTGACTTGAAATTATTTATATTTGGAAGTTGTGTCAATCAAGAACTAGTTTATTTTAGGAGCGGTATAGTAGTTTATCTGAATGTAGATTGGAGTGAAAGCTTAGTTAAATATTATCACTTATATAGGGGAAAGATGTAAGATAAGGTTAACTGTAAGAATAATAATATGGGAATTAGTTTATTGAGATGTTGTGGGGTATTTTATGTATAGATGGAATTTCTGGTTAAATGATAAAGAGTGCGTACGAGTGACTTTGAAAGGAGTGATTTCAAGTAATGAAGAACAAGGTGGCGTTTAGAAGACAGGTAGATGGATGTGGGGATCAATATCTTTATCATTTTAAAATAACCAATGATTGAGAAAACTGAGGTTGAGAATCAAGTCTATCGGATATGATTGATTATATTTTTTAGTGTTTTTTTGGATATGTATTTTTACCACAAGGCGTAACTCAACTTTATCTGACCTACATGGGACGTGGGAAGACGCGCGTAATACGTTGGAGGATAGCCGGTAATCGACCTTCCTCCCTCTCCACCCTCTTGATTACTCCTTGCATGTCTGTTGGTCTGCACTCACCATCAACCTCATAATCCGAATGGACCATACACAAAACGTATATGCCTTCGCACCTGTACTAGCTGCAAAGCTAGCGCTGTCATAGTTACCTATCACAATTCGCGTAGTTGAAAGCTTCGGACTCTTTGTCTATAGTAATCTATTTTCTTCCTACTTAGCCGGCATGCCTGCTACCGTTGTCAGCGCGCACCTGTTTTGTTCTCTATCCTACATCGACCTTCCTCTTGCCGCTTATCTCCAACTTCTTCTGATCCATACCTTGGACTTGTTCCTTGGGCTTCGTCTTCATAGCTAACCGAATTGCTCAGCTAGGTGCGGGGTGACAGTCGCTCTAGCAGATGTCGTTGTCTCCGCTGCGCTTATGAATCCCGACTCGAGAGAATGGACACAGAGTTACACTTGCGCACGAGTCGTCCATACTCATTACCATCACTCACCCTCTCTATTTTTCCTTTGCGCCTAACTCACTTCTGGCTCGCATCTCATGGTAATATTAACACGCGTCGAAATCTGACAGTTATGACACAGATTTTGAAAATTCATTCTTTGCTCAGAACTTCGATTCGCATTTTGGAGCACGGGGTGCCTTCGAATAAAGAAACGCCCGCAGCCTGTTTTGAAGGTAAACGTCGATAAGAGTAAAGGTTATGGATGTGAGTGAGGACACTGTTATCAACAACCGTTTCTCGGTGTGAAGTTAAAGTTAGATGGTGAGCAGCTTGGAACACAGTCGATTCTAGAGCTAATTAACAATATTATTAGTCAAGCATGGGTAATATTTATGGATGAAAAGGGAGATGGATGATACAGAGAGTAGTAGGAAAGTTGTGAACGGCAGGAAGGCGGCTGTGCAATTAAATCGTTGGCCGGATGTAAAGGGACTAAAGCTTGAGTGCGCTAGGGTCTTAACGCAGAGGTCAATACGATGAGGGTTTATGTTTTTTAATAATAATGATAATCGTACCTTATATCTAAAACTTTCCTGTGGAATAAGAAATCCACATTTACCCACTATTTATGCACCAAAGTCACTCCATCACTAACACTTACCTACAGACATATTCAAGCTCTCACCAAATTTAATGTCATAGTCAAAAGCTAAAAGTAACGGAGTAACGGCGCTTTGTTACTTTTCCTTTCAAAGAAACGGAATAACGATAACGGAACTACTTTTTGCCAGTAACGGAGTAACGATAACGGAACTACTTTTTTGAGTAACGATGCCCACCTCTGTATATATATACCTGAGCGTACGGAGCAGGAGCCCCGTCACGCGACTCGTTCACACATACACACACCAAATTAATGAGCAGAGAATTGTGGTCGTGTAGTCACACCCCTTCAATCAAAATGAGTTACGGGACTATGACGCAGGATTCGGAGGATTGTACGGGGCGGAGCCCCATTAAGCAACCCATTTATACACACAAACATACACCTACAAGCTTTGCTGGTTTTATGCTGCACCCCTTAAATTTCATAGTTCTGATTATGTTACGAGCCCAAAGGGCTCGTAACCACTCACACGGCCCCTTGCTGTGTGTATCTCGAGCGCAGGAAGTGTGTGTTAGTAAACACCTTGTCGGTTTTACGATACCCTCCCCCTAAATTTCATAGTTATGACTATGTTACGAATTCGGAGGGCTCGTAACCACTCACACGGTCCCTGGCCGTGTGTGTCTCGAGCACACACGAAGTGTGTGTGAGTAAACACCTTGTCGGTTTTATGCTACCCCCCTAATATTTATATGCATATGACTATGTTAGAACCCCATAGGGGCTCTAACTACGCTCATAGCCTGTTTCGAACACACATACACGTGATGGGTATGTGTGAGTAAACCCTGGTGAGTTTCATGGCCACCCAATATATATATATATATATATATATATATAATATATATATATATATATATATATATATATATATATATAATATTATATATATATATATATCTATATATATTTTTTTTATTTATATATTTAATATATACCTTTGAAAAGAAGAAAAGCACAGAGTGCAAGACAGAGAAGAAGAGGAGGAGGAAGGAGGAAGGAGTAGGAAGTCTCATACAGGGAGCAAATGAGCCAGACCAAAGTTAGAAGAAAAGCACAGAGTGCAGGGCAGAGAAGAAGGAGGAAGGAGGGAGGAAGGCAAGGAAGGAGGAAGGAGGAAGGGGGAAGGAGGAAGGAGGAAGGAGGAAAGAGTTTTCATATGACGGAGCAAATGAGTCAGAGTTAGAAGAAAAACACAGAGTTCAGGGCAGAGCAGAAAGAGCAAGGAGGAAGAAAGTAAGAAGTTTCTTGTGTCGTAGCAATTGAGTGATTGCATGTATTTGTACTGGTATCGGTGCGGATCTGGTGTGGTACAATTATATGTTAACATCGACGAGCACAGAATGAAAACTACTGGCTGTTAAAGGAGTCTAAGCCATATGAGCTGGGGGCCGAACCCCAAAACGAGATTTTGCCTTTAAAATGAAATTTTAAAGGTCTATAAGTTATTAATTACATAGACTTACGCTCTAACAACAGTCTTATGTTGCACAAATATATGAAACTTAGCACAGAGAACTTAAGTGGGACTCTCTTAGTCATACACAATGGCAACCAAATGTTGAACACCTGAGGTGTTTGGGTCAAAACTACCACTCGACTTGTTTAATGTGTGCTATGTCAAGTCCACGTACAAAGATGTATGTGTATAGGTTAGAGTTCGTATATGTAGAGTCTTACATTTTATTTCAAGCTGATGCATTTTATTTATAGAAACCTGCTTCATTACTAAAGTTAAAGTTAAAGTTAATTATGCACAATGGCAACCAAATATTGCACACCTGGGGTGTTTGAGTCAAAACTAGCACTCGACTTGTTTAATGTGTGATATATCAAGTCCATGTACAAAGATGTGTCTGTATATATTAGAGTTCGTATATATAGAGTCTTACATTTTATTTCAAACTGATTCCTTTTATTTATAGAAACCTGATTCATTACTAAAGTTAAAGTTAAAGTTAAAGAAAAGTTAAAGTTAGTCATGCACAATGGCAACCAAATGTTGCACACCTGAGGTGTTCAAGTCAAAACTATCACTCGACTTGTTTAATGTGTGCTATGTTAAGTCCATGTACAAAGATGTGTGTATAGGTTAGAGTTCGTATATATATAGAGCCTTACATTTTATTTCAAACTGACTAAAATTTTAAGAAGTTTTATTAAAAAACATGCACTTTACTAACCCTAAAGCAGTAAAGCAGTAAAGCAGTAGCGCAAACACCTAGTACCTCCCCCCTATACCCCGTCCATATCAGGGCTTGCTCTATTGACTTACTGCTTTACAATATCGTTTACTGCTTTACGTCATATTTTTGCCATGTATTAAGTATAAACATAACATATAAGATAAATGCGTGACATTTAATTAATTTAAAAAACATTTTAAGTTTTTACTAAATTTTTTATTCTTTAATTAAAAATAGTAACAACAAGTGCTTAAAGTCATATTATAGCGTCAATGCTATTACAAACATTGCATAAAAACAAGTTCTAATGTATGATTTCTGCAAAAATTTTATTAAAATCTTTTTATTCTTTAATATTTATAGCATAAAAAATAACATACCTACCACATCTTACGTGTGAATAAGCAGTTAGCAACAACAAAATTCAATGCATAATGCCTGTAAAGTAGTTAACAACACCTTACAAAACTTAGCCTATACCTACTTTTCCAACATAATTCTAGCGTATCAATGCTATTTTTCTCTATCATAGTAATATTTAGCAAAACTTTACAAAAATTTACCATGACCTAACTATCTCCCACTCTAAACAATAAATAAATGTCACGGTAAACTAGTTAGCACTGCCTAAAAAGCTCAGCCTACCCTTACCATGCATTCATATCTATATAACTTCAATATTAATTTAACATCAAAATTGCAATATTTAACAGAAACTTAACAAAAATTTATCATAACCCAACCTAGCTATCACATTGAGCACCGAATAAATGTTGGCATAACAAAGTTTTAGCGTTACTAGAGCTTACATACCACAACCTGAACTAAGAATATAATGATTCACAACTTACCTAACATACCTTATGTACGAATAAACTACTTTCATTAACAATGTTCTCAGTCTATCATAGGTAAAGTAACTAACATTACCTAAAAAACTCAAACTAACTTCACCTACCCCGCATATCAATGTAATAATATAACCTAAACTAAAAACATAACATACTTGACATATCTTGTCTACGAATAAACTGTAACCATTAGCAAAGGTAACTGTATGTATACTGTAGAGAAGCTATCATCATCGACCAAAACTCAACCTAATCTAATGTCACTTCAATGTTAATTTAACATTAACACTGCAATATTTAGCAAAAACTCAACAAAAATTTATCATAACCTAACCTGACTATCACACTGAACAATGAATAAATGCAAACATATCAAAATTTTTCTAGCTTCACTAAAGTTAGCATAAAACATAAACTAATAACTACGAATCATAACATAACCGACATACCTTACGTACGAGTAAAACTGTTTCCATTAACAATGTTCTTTGCTTATTAAGTGATAAGTAACTAACATTCCCCATAAAACTTAACATATCACCCATTTTTCTATCATAATTGCAACATATCTTAGTTAATTTAGCATACTATATGCGTTTGAAATCCATTTTAATATCATTATGGATCTAGTATTACATAAAAATATGTTCTTTTGCACTAACACAACGTAAATTTTATTCTGTTTAATATTCATATCATAAAAAATAGACATATTTAACATTAACCTCGCATGTGAATAAATGCCTATCTATTAGCAAAATTTAATGCATATTACCGATAAATATGCTATCATCTCCAAGCAAAATCTTCCCTATTCACACTTTCTCCAGCATTATAGTGTTATTTTGCTTCATCATAATAACTTTTAACAAAATTTAGAAATATATATATATATATATATATATATATATATAAATATCATACATAGCTTAACCTAACCTTACTAGCCAAGGCTTATTTACAATAACATAGCTGTATTTATCAGAACTTAGGAAAAATATATTATAATCTAGACAAGATATCATACTGTCCGACGAATAAACTGTAACCATTAGCAAAGTTACATGTGTGTCTACCGCAAATAAGCTATCATCACCCAAACAATACTCACCCTAGCCTTGCCTTTCATTCATATCTATACCATATCAATGTTAATTTAGCATTAACATTGTAATATTTAGCAAACACACAACAAAAATTTAGCATAACCTAACCTAGCCATCGCACTAACCAACGAATATATGCTAACGTAACAAAGTTTTAGCGTCACTTAAGCTAAAGTAACATAAACTGAACTAAGAACCTGGCAAGTCATAACATACCTTACATGCGAATAAACTGCTTTCATTAACAATGTTCTCTGTTTATCAAGGGAAAGTAACTAACATTGTCCATAAAATTTTACATATCTCCCATTTTCTACCAAACCTGTAACGTATCAATGCTAATTTAGCATACTATAAGTGATTCAAGTCATATTTAAGTATCAATACGACTCTAACATTACATAAAATGTTCTTTAAGACGATTACAACGTAGATTTATTCTATCAATGTTTATAACATAAAAAATAGCATATCTAACATGCCTAACATATGAATAAAATTGCTATCATTAACAAAATTTCGTGAAGTTCCATTTGGGGTCACCCCTAAGGGGGTGTTAGCAACCTTACCCCTCCGAAAATGGAACTTCACGAAATTTTGTTAATGATAGCAATTTTTTTCATGTTAGGCATGTTAGATATGCTAGATTATGTTAAAAGCCCAGACTAGGGCCCTAACCTAGATGATATGAAAGCCTCCAAATAGGACCTAACCTAAGTGGATTATGAAAGCCCCAAGTAGGCCCTAACCTAATGGATTATGAAAGCCCCCCAAGTAACCCCTTAAAAAACGATTTTAAAAATTTACCTTGCATTAATTAGTGAACTTGCCAATAGCATATGTAACACAAACTTCTCTTGTAAAATGAAACCAATCCATAACTGTTTTCTCGTGTTAAGATCTACAAATTCGCACACTTGTGTTACTGTTACCTCTTGAACCAAATAGTACATTAAATATGAAACTTTTTCGTAGCAAATAAGGAACCGGATAAAGTGTTTCAATATTTCTACAACCTCTAATTTTACACCGAAATTTAAACACCTCATTAACTTTAATAATTTCACAATATTGATCACATGTCAAACACTTTTTTTTCACACAAAATCAATTTAAAATATTGTAAAAATGCCAACAACTAATAATCTTCGCCATATATACCTGCTAAATCTAAGACATTGACTTTATGTACTAAAATCGTTTTAACATTTGTTGATTCTTTTTCATTTTCTTTCTTTGAGTCATCTCCTCTTTTTATGGATTATTTATAAACCGAGTCAACGAGTCATTTGAGTCACTGCTCTTTTCGGAGAATATTTTAACATAGAATATTTTGGTATGAAAATGTGTGGGTCGCTGTCTACAGTATTTCATATATATATATAATATATATATATATATATCGTGATATTATAATATAGATATATTGTAAAAATTTATATAGCTCCTTTAGTTTTATAAATATATTTAAATATATATAAATACATATATAAAAATATATATATATTATATATATATACTATATATATATAATAATATAATGTATATAACTATATTATATAAATTATATATATATATACTATATATTATATATATATATATATATATATATATATATATATATATATATATATATAGTTGACAAAACTAATGACCGTGGCAATTTATATTTTAATTAATCCACGTGAAAAGAAGAAATGTTAAAAATTGCGAGGGCAGGCCTTTCGAAGGATCAAAGGAAAGACGTGATTCCATTGGAATGCCTCGCTCACAATTTTTACTTTTTAATCCTTTGGCGTTATAGATATATATATTATATATATATATATATATATATATATATATATATATATATATATATATATATATATATATATAATATATATATATTATATATATATATATATATATATATATATATATATATATAAGACCTCTTCTGTTTTTACGGACTCCGTCAGTTTTGAATTTTTTTTTGTTTTGTTTTTAATATATTTCTAGTATATGATCCTAATAATCAATTTAAGTGGTAACGGACATGATTCAAAAAATATATAGGACCTTTTTACGTTTTACGAATTCCGTCAGTTTTAATTTTTTTTTAACTAAAGGAATACCCAAGGGTAAAGCGCAAAAAATAGCAGAGGTCGAGGGTCTCTCGGCCTTCGCGCGGCAATACAGGGTAGGACTATTTCCCCCCTCCCCTACGGGGTATGGGAACCCCCGCTCTTTATTATTTGGGTGTCGCGGGCGTTCCTCCGCCCCTTCCCCTACGGGGTATGGAAAACGTCCCCCCCATCTGTCCCCCGTCGGCTCGAAGCTTTCTAAATTATTTTTTTTGCTGTTTTTTTTCTTCTTTGTAAAAAGGACATCTACGCTTGAATTCAAATATGTAATTTGTATTTCTGTAAGTGTCGTACGTTTCGAGATATTTATCTGCAAGCAATATTTTAACATAAATGTGATTTATAAAAAATTATTTAAAATATTCGAACTTTTGAATCATGTCCGTTACCACTGAAATTCATTGTTGGTATCATATGGTAGGAGCAATATATTAAAAAAAAAAAAAGAAATCAAAACTGACGGTTTTTTTGCTTTTAGTAATAAGATTGAAACGCAGGTTCCAGAGATGCAATTGAGGTTGTATGTAAGTGTCGTACTTTTCGAGATATTTCATTCTGAAACAATATTTAACATAAATTTGATTTCTTAAAAAATTATTTAAAAAATATTTCGAACTTTTGAATCATGTCCGTTACCACGGAAATTCATTGGGTATCATATTGTAGCAATATATTAAAAAAAAAAAAAAGAAAATTCAAAAACTGGACGGAGTCGTAAACAGAAATAGACCTATATATATATATATATATATATATATATATATTATATATATATATATATATATATATATATATATATATATATATAGACTATTATATATATATATATAATATATATATATATATATAAAGTGTATCCTTAATATGATGGGATGGATAGGAGCCACAAAGTTAATGAAGAAAATGTCCTATGAACATGTGTATGACCGACAGGGACGTGGTTTCAAATATATGCAGGTTGAAGCGTGTATTCCTGAAAATGTGTATTGCCTACCATATGTTCCATGACTTCGTTTCGTGAGCCTGCGTGCGACTGAAATACACGACCTTGGTGATGTCACCACGTACGCTCATAGATTTCAAATGTATCCCTTGGATCTCGTGCTAGAATAGGCCTTGACATCTGTCTTTGTGTTAGGTATTTTTCTCTCCCCCGATACGAGGCAGTGAATTCCATTTAATGTATGCGCCTTGCCACTATTGTAATTCTGTAAGTCTGCCGAAGCACGACGTCGCTACGCGCACGATGCCCCTAAAACAGACGTATACCCTAATAAGAAAACATTTAAGAGATTAAATGAACGTTTATGGAAAGTTGGTCATTTAAAAACGGGTATCGGATGGTGGTAGACCGATGAATGTGAGATCTGTTAATTGCGAGGAATGGATCTTGAATCACATTGAGGAAGATAACGGGACCAGTACTCGTAAAATAGCTGCAATGGAAAACGTAGGACATATGACGGTATGGAGGGTACTCCGAGAGCAACAGCTTTACCTGTACCATACAAAACGAGTGCAGACACTACAAGAGGATGATTTCCCACGAAGACTTCGGTTTTGTACCACGTTACAACAGATGTCCATTGCCGACCAACGTTTTGTATCTGCCGTGTTATTTACTGACGAAGCTGCGTTTACCAAAGACGGAATACTCAATTTTCTTAACACATCAATGGTGTGAGGAAAATCCTAATGTCATCCTGCAATCGAGAAATTAACACCGGTTCAATGTGAATGTATGAGCAAGAATAGTCGGCAACATTCTCATCTGACCTGTTTTTCTTGATCAGAGGTTAACAGGTGAGGTGTATGCGTATTTCCTCAACTATCGACTACCTGACCTACTTGATGACGTTCCACTTGATATTGTTCGTCGCATGTGGTTTCTGCATGACGGTGCACCACCACACTTCAGTCGAGCAGCCAGACAGGTCCTAGACGCGAGATTTCCACACAAATGGATAGGTCGGGGAGGACCTACTGCCTGGCCTGCTCGCTCCCCTGATTTGAATCCATTGGACTATTATCTTTGGAGGCATGCGAAAATGATAGTCTATTTAGAACCCATTGCCAGTGGGGACGTTCTGCGTGCATGTATAAAAGAAACCTGTTAACAGGTTCAACATACACCTTTAGGAATATTCGAAGAATGCGACAGTCACTGATACGCTCGACTGCAAGCAGTACTGCAAACATGTCGCCTGCGATCCGGATTCTCCGACTTCCCATGAAATTTGTGGTAGACGTTCCGGCCTATTGCCCCTACCGTAGCGATATATAATATATATATATATATATAATATATATATATATATATATTATATATATATATATATATATATATATATATATATTATATATATATATATATTATATATATATATATATATAATATATATAATATATATTACTTAAAACTGCAAACGTTAAAAGTAAAAGGAGTAAAATGATCGTAACCTTTAGTGTTTCAACAGACATTTTTTTTCATAATACTATCGCCTTGAAGAAGAAATTCTGATATATATTATATCATATTAAATTTTTTTTTTCAAGATTTTCACTGATATATATATATTATATATAGATTAATATATATATATATATATATATAATGATATATATATATTATATATATAGAATATATATGATATATATATATATATATATATATATATATTGTATATATATATATATATAATATATTATAGATATATATATACTATATATATTATAATATATATATATATATATATATATATATATATATAATATATATATATATATATATATATATATATATATTAAAATAATATATATATATATACATATATACATATAATATATATATATATACTATATATATATATATATATATATATATATATATAATATATTATATATATATATATATATATATATATATATATATATATATATATGTAATATATATATATATAATATATGACCTAGGACTTCATCCCCCTTTTCATTTATTTTTTTCAAATGAACGGATTGAAACACTTTTATTACCTTAATTACCTTAATCTTCAATTATTATATATGTTGTGAAGCTCAATAATTACTAAACTAAAGGGCAATTTTTTTTTTAATAAAAAAGAAAAAAAAAAAATCCGAAATCAAAAATATTTATTTTTTAATATATAAAGTGATAAAGTAAATAAAAAAATACGTACAATTATAACAAAAAATCATTCAAGTTTAAACTCAGAAATAGATTTCCAAATACATTCGAATAAATTTTGTCCTCGAAATTTATTCCTGTACATATATTCACAAAGATAAGATTCTAAGAAACCAATTGTTCTCGATGTTTTGAGTATGTGCTTTGGCTTATAATTCATATATATAGTATATATATATAGTATATATATATATATATTATATATAATATAATATATATTATATATATATATATATATATATATATATATATATTATATATAGGCTACTACTTGCTAAAGTTGCGTGCTTCTTAGTGAGCAAGCACCCTTATATAAGAGGATGGTAGTTTAGAAATCCATATTTAGAAATGATTTTTTATTCAACAAGATAAGCTAGGAGATATTCAATAAAAGCTAAATAAGTAATAAAAGTCCCTTCTGTTGGAGATACTCTTTCTTAGTAGGAGAATTAGTAGTCACGGACTTTTCCACGCGTCTACCTCCCTTGCCGACTCTTCTTTTTGGAAAACTTGCACTCGAGATTCGGAGTCGCGGACTTTCCATAAATTTACCTCCCTTGCCGAAAGTTTGTTAAGTTTGGAACTCGGATTGTTATCTGATGAGATTTATTTCTTCTGATTCTTCTTGTTAATTTAATCTGACTGAAGAGTATCTCAACAGGACGGGTTTATATATTATTTCATTTCGACTTATGCTAAAAATTTTGCTCGCGCAAATCTTAGCATAAGTACGAACATAAATTAAAATTTTTACAGTTATAATCGAGTACTACATTACTTCCTGCGCTAAACACGGAGTGAGAAAGTATGTTATAATAATATACAAAATATAAAAATTAAAAAATTCTTTCAAATGTATACATATTTGTTGGCATTTAAACAATGCACTCAAACATATAAAACATTTTCAAATGGCGGTAAAAGATAATAACTAAAATAACATAAAGTTAATACTTTCAAATGGCAAACATATCGAATTATGTCCGAAAACATAAGTTAGACACACAAACATTTGAAGAAAAAAATAGTATAGTTCAAATACGAGGCATAACTTGATTACATCGAGATCTAAACATATAATTCAAATATTTGAAGACATAATAATACAATAATGGTTAAATAATACAGAAAATAAAAGGTGCCATTCAAACATAAGCATATTTGGTTATATCCGATAGATATAAGCAAACATACAAACATTTAAATGGATAAAAATATAAAAAAAAACGCTAGGAAAAATGTAACTTTATAAAACAATTGAATTATTCACAATTTAAATAGGCCACATCGATCGAAACGTTGAATCCAAAGAAAGATCCAGAAATAAAGCATTCTAATGTATCCATGATTTGACAATGCTCACGTAAATAGTTTTCACAGAGCTGTAGTTACGAGAGAAATATTGCTTGACATATGTTAGAGACGACGTTGCTTGAAATTTTAGGTCCTTTATTTGGAAAAAATTTCTTCATACATAAAAGGGAACGGTCACAGAACCATTTAGGAATTCGAAAAGTAATCAAAGTTCGTAGTTGGAATCCAAAAATTAATTTCTGCCCATTTATATTCAAACTTAACAATGATGAAAAAAATCCATACCGTAAAGGAAGTTACATATGTGAAGGCGAAGTTGCTTGAAATTATAGGTCCTTTATTGAAAAAATTTCTTCATTACATAAAAGGGAGCCGGTCACAGAACCAATTTAAAATTCGTAAAAGAAATCAGGTTCGTAGTGAATCCCAAAATAGTTTCTGCCCATAATCCAAACTGAATGATGAAAGAAATCCATGCGAAAAGGAAGTTTGCTATGCCTAGCGATGAATCCTCGAACTGTTATAGTTGTGAAAAGGTGAAGACCCATAATCCAAAAATTAGAATGAAAATTTAAGTCCAGTTATCGAAAGTTCGTTTGCTGAGTCATTTTCTCTGAGTGTTCTGATTGGGATTTTTGTTGTTATTGTAGTTTTTTCTTTTTCATTTTGTTTGTTTTTCAGAAGCGTTGATTGAAGTTCTGGGATGTTCTACTCCGGGTTCACCCAATTATATTAGGGTAGCCTTGCTAAGTTGGTGGCCTTCTTTGTGAGCAAGCACCTATTATAAGTGATGGCAATAGAAAATCCATATTTGAAATGAGTTTTTTATTCACATAAGTAGAGATATCAATAAAAGTAAATAAGTAATAAAAGTCCCTTCTGTTGAGATACTCTTTCTTAGTAGGAGAAATTAGTAGTCACGGACTTTTCCACACGTCTACCTCCCTTGCCAACTCTTCTTTTGGCTGCACTAGAGATTCGGAGTCGCGGACTTTTCCATCAATTACCTCCCTTGCCGAAAGTAGTGTTTGAAGTTTAGGAGGTTACTGAGAGGTATCCATGAGATTTTCGGCGTTTCTTAATAATTTAATCTAGACTGAAGAGTATACAACAGACGTTTATTATCATTCATTCGACTATGCTAAAATTTGCTCGCGCAATCTTAGCATAAGTACGAACATAAATAAAAAATTTTTACAGTATAATCAAGTACTACATATATATATAATAATATATATATATATATATATATATATATATTATATATATATATATATATATATATATATAGTATATATATACTATATATATATATATAATAGATATATATAATATATATAACATCGCATGTTACTCCTGAATTTTTTATGCGGGAAAATGGTATAAAATAAGAAAATAAAAGGTATAAAATATAACTTTTCTTTTAAACATTTAATATATAGTATTTTAAAAGTGTGAAAGCTTTCGAAAAAGACTTTTAAACTGAACTTTTTATTAGTTTTAATAATGTTTTTTTTTCCGAGTGCAATTTTTTTGTAAGTTTTATTATTATTTATTATATTATTATTATATTATTATATTATTATTTATTATTATTATTATATTATTATTATTATTATTATTATTATTATTATTAATTATTATTATTATTATTATTTTACTATATTATTATATTATTATTAGTTTTTTTTTTTGCATTTGTTCGTCGAAAAAAATGAAAAAAAAAAAATATTTTCCCAATTAGGGCCTCGAGCCCGACGGCGGAACAGAGGGGGGGAACGAAGTCTCCCCCGTCGTCACTCGGAGCCAAGAGACCCGACTCCTGGCCATCCTTTGCGGTTTACCCATAGGGTATTCCTTTAGTAAAAACAGAAAAGAAAAATTTTACTTACCTTTACACTTTGGTATTACTTTAACTAGCAGGAGGACGTGGGGTAATAATATAGAGGGGGGCCGGGCGAAGCGCCCCACCCGGATCAAAAATAAAAAGTATATTATTAAAAAATATCAAATCATCAATTTATTATATATATATTATATATAATATAATATATATATATATATATATATATATAACTATATATAGATATATATATATATAGTAATATATATGAATATTATATATTATCATATATATATATATATATATATATATATATATAATATATATATATATATTAAAGAAACAATTTATTACATTTTTAAAGCTCCACAATTTGAATGTACATAAAACGTATTTCTAAGTTTCATTGTTAAAAAAAATACCTTTCATAAATGCAAATTTTCTCTTATTTTTGAAAAAATCTCGCGCTGGAGTAAACATCGCGATATAAAAAACATATATATATAGTCTTCTTCTTTCTGTCTTTACCTACCTTTTTCCCCAAGATTGGGAGGAAGGTGCGCTACAAGCATCGGAAAAGAAAAGCAGTAGGAGAACATGACAAACGTCGAAAAGAAAGCCCAGCCTTACTGCCCCCTCGGTACCATTAATTATGTGAAAACTCGTCACAGACAGAAAAATACCACCCTAGAGCTTCATGGCCCTCAGCGACGGCCCTCACTATGGTAAATCGTCAATGTAAGGGTTCATCCTTGGCCCAGGTGGGCCACAAACCATTGCCCCCATACAAAACCCCGCCATTCTCTCCTACAGCACCTTTATTCTCGCCTCTGCCAACTCACATTTCTCTTCCTTCAGGACATTCGTTCACCGACTCAATCCACTTTCTCTTCGGTCTCCCAGCCGGTCGATTCCCAAACACACTCACCACTAGACATCCGCTTAACCAACCGGATATCATTCATCCTTTCACATGACCAAACCATCTCAACAGTACTTCATTTATTCTCTCATTCTACCCCTTTCTTCACACCACACAACTCTCTAATACGTTCATTCCTCATTTTATTAATTCTTCTCACACCTATCATGCCCCTAAGATTGTCCATCTGAACACATTGAACTTTAGATCTATACTTCTTATTCCAGACCATAGTCTCACTACCATACAATAACACAGGTAACAACATAACCTCATGTAAGACCCTAGCGCACTCAAGACTTAGTCCCTTTACATTCACCAACGATTTAATTGCACCAGCCACCTTCCTCCATTCACAACTTTCCTAATTCACTCTTCCATCATCCGTTCCCTTCTCAGTCCAACACATACCCTAAATATTTAAACTCAGACACTTGCTCCAGCTGCTCACCATCTAACATAACTTCACACTGAGGACTGTGCTCACTCACAACCATAACCTTACTCTTATCTACGTTTACTTTCAAACCCCTCCTTTTACATACCCTGCCAAATCTCTCTACCAATCCTCTCAAACTCTCTTCAGATTCGCCA
Source organism: Trachelipus rathkii (assembly GCA_015478945.1). Lineage (NCBI taxonomy): Eukaryota > Metazoa > Arthropoda > Malacostraca > Isopoda > Trachelipodidae > Trachelipus > Trachelipus rathkii. The sequence continues at coordinate 79,242 of JABUQX010081998.1, forward strand.
CACAGAACCAAATCATCCGCATATAATAGGTAGGGCACCCTCCACTCATCTCCATTCTCCATCATTCTAACCACCATTTCCTTGGCCAGTCCCCACTCGAATTCTTTCATAAACCCCCATCCATATACAAATTGAATAACCAAGGAGACATAACACAACCCTGTCTCACTCCGCTATTAATCCTAAACCAATCACCATTGACACCATTTATTCTTACAACGCTTCACCACGTTCATACATACTTTTGATTTCATCAGAAGCCTACCACCAGCACCATATATCAACTAACACTGCGATAAAGCTTCCCTATTAACTTATTTCATACGCCTGTTGCAAATCCGAAAACCTAAATATAATTTATTCTCTTCTCCCTCATTTTCTCAATCATTTGTTTAATGTAAAGAATTTGATCCACACATCCTCTAACCACTCCTAAACGCACCTTGTTCTTCACCAATCAGTCCTTCAGTCACTTCGACGCACTCTTTCGACCAAAAATACACCAGATATATCTTCCCTACAACACTCAATGAAACTAATTTCCCTATAATTTCTACAGTCCCCCCTTTTCCCCCTAACCCCTTTACAAGGTACTATTACTGCTCTCCTCCAATCCCTTGGGACTATACCCTCCAAAACGCTTTATTACACAACTTCCAAATCCAATCAATTACCATCTCGCCTCCGCTCTTTGATCATTTCACAGTAATTTCATCTATACTGCAGATTTACATTTCTTCAACTTCTCACTCTACCCATTACCTCCTTCTTACTAATAACCTCATCCCCAAAAATACCTATTCCTTCTTGCCACCATCCAAACCCACAAAACATTTCACTAACACCTCATACTTACTGCGCTTTAATATTGTGCAGATTTTCGAAGGTTCTTTCCACACTCCCCTCACATCCATTTCATCAGTAAACAAAAGCACCATCCCTATTCATTATGTCTAAGCAGATCCCCTTATTCTCATCTTAACCTTTCGCGCTTCCTTCCAAAAGAGCTTCTTATTCCCTTTGTATGTCCTCATTCATCCCCCTTCCAAACTGTTCATTACCTCTTGTTTTCTCCTACGTATTGGCACCTTTTAGTATTTCTTTTTCCTCCTTATAATAATTCCATGCATCTTTTCTTTTTGAAAATTTCATCTATTGCCTTAGTACATTTCAAACCAACGCTTTCTTTTTTACTTTAACCGCTTCATCACCTCTTCATTCCACCATTCGCTGTTAACATTCTTACTTCCTAATTTAAGCACATCCACACCACTTCCTTTGCACTACTTAACATTTGCTTCCTTCATTGCCCCCCAGATTTTCAGTAGCAACTGTTCACCATGCAACCGATTTACTAGCGAGCGCTCTTACATACTTATCCTTATTGGTCTTGCTCACTTAACTTCTCACTCTTAATTTTACCTTACTTTCTTTTCGTATCACCTTCCTCTCCATCCAAGCCCCACTAACTTAATTTACATAAAACACAAATTGATCCGATAATCCCATTCCTAAACCCCTCACTGAATTAACATCCAACAATACTTCAACATCCCTTCTTCACCAACACAAAATCGAATCATACTTTCACTTCGATACCATTCTTTACCTACACCAACTCTAGTATACTTATTGATAATTCTTGTGTTCAAAGAAAGTATTACTTACACACATACCTCTCTCTTCACAGAAATCAATCACCTTCCTACCATTCTCATTTTTCTCCCGCCACCCCAAAACCACCTGTTATACCATCCCTTTTTTGATCACCTATCCAACCATTCAGGTCCCCCGTACCACTATCAAAATGAACTGATTCTCCTACTCACCCCATCCAGAGCATCATTTCAGATTATCCCAAAAAATGGTACTCTCTTCAACGTTTCCCTTCAGAATGCGACCATACGTCCACAACCACACATACCTTGACCTTTTCAACTTAAATTTAACCATTAGAATTCTAGACTCACACACACCAAAAGTCTACCATAGCTCTGTACCACACGTCACTCATCAAAATTGCAACTCCTTCACTCCCCTCTCTTCTCTTCCACACCAGCACGCACACATTTTCACACCACACCACCTCAATTTCACCTTTTCCTATCATCTTTGTTTCAGTCACAGCGCAGCAAATCAAATTTGCCCATTTTAAATACATCCATCACCTCTCTCCTCTCCTCTCTCTCCTCTCTCCTCTCTCTCTTCTCTCGTCTCTCTCGTCTCTCTCTCTCCTCTCTCTCTCTCTCTCTCCTCTCTCTCTCTCGCTCGTTCTCTATATATATATATATATATATATATTATATATATATATATATATTATATATATAATATATATATATATATATATATATTAAATATATATATATATATTATATTATATATATATATATATGACCTAGTTATGTTTTACGCCTCCGTCAGTTTTGAATTTTTTTTGTATTTTTATCAATATATTGCTGCGTGTATCGTACTCAACGAGCACTTCAAGTGCTTACGATCCATGATGTTTTTCCCAAAAATTCATGCTTTTTGTGAACCCCAGTTTTGCATTATTAGTAAGTTTCCTTTTTACATATTTTGGATACTGCTAGTATTGATACTAACATATGAATAAGTGGTAACGGACATGATTCAAAAGGTCGGAAATATTTTAGGTAATCATTTAAAAATCACTTATATGAAATATTTTTTCAAAAAATGAAATATTTTCGGATAATTACGTGTATATATATATTATATATATATATATATATATATATATATATATATATATATATATATATATATATATATATATATATATATATATAATATATATAATATATATTATTATATAAATTATATATATAATTTATATATACGGTTATATAACTTACATTGTTTTATGAACAGTCGTTTTGAATTTAAAACTAACGGAATACCCTAGAGCTAGACCACTTAGCCCCCCTTTCGATGCTTGGCATCGATATTTGTTTCGATTATTTTGGTATCGATACGATATTTGTTGCGATTATTTTACATTCCACGAAGGTATGTGAAGGATTAAGTGGGATTAACTCGAGCTCATGTAGCTACCTGTCCTGGAATAACTTGAGTTCATTTATTTACCATACACACACACACACACACAACACACACACACACACACAGCACACACACACACACACAACCAGGTTCATTACTCTAAACACTGTTTAAACTTACCCAAATAAGTCGTTTGACACGAACACAAACAATATAATTTTTTAAAACATTTATCCTTAGCTAAACACGTACATTTAGTATTACTCATTCAATTATAACTAAATTAATTTCAAAGTTCTTAAACTTCATAGATAAAAATTGTTCCCGATTATTTTGGTATCGATACGATATTTGTTGCGATTATTTTACATTCCACGAAGGTATGTGAAGGATTAAGTGGATTTAACTCGAGCCTCATTAGCTACATGTCTGCGATTAACTGAGTCTCAATTTTATTTCATTCACACTCACACACACAACACAAACACCACACACACACACACACACAGCACACACACACACCACACACACACACACACCAGAGCTTCGAATATTTCCTTCGATATTTTAATGATGCCTCAGCTTTGATGCCTCACCCATTATAGACGTATAACACGACATACTTAGACACATACACCCACCCTATACACACATACAACGCATAACACACACACACACACACCGCAAACACACACCACACACACCAGCCCTTGTCATCGATTATTGGTCCGATTATTTCCTCCGATATTTTAATGATACCCTTAAATTTGCACTGGCTCCAATTTAGTGTCTTAGATTTGCTGGTGGTCAGATTTGATGCGCTCAGATTTGATGGCTCAGATTTGTTGATGGCTCAGGTTTGATGGCTCAATAACATTTTTGTAATGGTCCCCAATATATATATATATATATATAATAGTTCAATATAAATATATATTTATACGTATAAATATGTAAACTTAAACTATATTTTTTATTCTTAATTAAATAAAATTTTATTTAGTAATATATATATATATATATATATAATATATATATATATATATATATAGTATATTATATATATTTATATATATATATTATTATATGATATATAATATATATATATATATATATATATATCTAGAGTTGTCTATGAGATCCACAGGAGTGTCAGATGAGCTGCCAGATTGAGTGCTGCAAGGGAGTGCCAGGATTAGTGCCTATATGAGTGCCAGATAGCCTGCCAAGTGAGTGCCAACTGAGTGCCATATGAAGTGCCAACTGCCACATCTTAGCAAAACTGTTAATGACTTGGGGTTCCTCTCAAAACTTGGCATATCATCTTTATATGCGTCAATATCGTTATGGCCAATGTTTGAAGCCCACTACGCCTAAAAGGCGAGGTGCCGTCCAGCCCCCAAAACCTTAAATATAAACATAGAAGGCTTGGGGAATTTTGCGTACACATATAGAAGAGAAAGTGAACGGAAATAAAATACGTGGTTGCTTCAAGTCGCCTACGCCTAAAGGGGTGATGGGTGTCCAGCACCCAAAACCTTTAAAATGCGACTTAAGGAAACTTAAATTTAGTATTACATTATAGAGAGGAATAATAAAATAATATTGGTGATGCTCAAATAAACTGGCGAATTATATGAGCGCGGAGCCGGAGCTAGAGCAGGAGCCGGAACTGCTGTGATGGTGTAGTCATGATTGACATACTGGTTCTACCATATATATGAAAACAAAACAAGATGGCCTACATATAGTTCAATGGTCTAGAATTCGTTTTATGCCGGTTTCAGGAATCCTCAGAATGAGTATGAAGACTCCTAAGGAGGGTGTGATGAATATATGGATAAGAAAGAAGACGGAATGCGGAGAGTAAAGATGAATTAAAGTTTTCACACTTCCCATAGCGAATAACACAAATGGGTCAGAAACGCAGACAATCCGTGTCAGGCCCGCAACCCCGCCCCGCCGCGAAACCGACACGTGCGCCCGCAAAGCGCACCCACCGCCGAAACCACGCGTGCGCCTCGCAGGCGCAATATTATCCGAAACCCCCCGCGTGCGCCCGCAGGCGCAATATTTAAGCGTACCCGCCCGCCGCGGGCATAGTTGTGATATCAATGTAAAGTATTCAAAGAATTTCTTTTCAAATATCCTATCGTTTTCTATACTATGAGTCAGCCATTTTATATTTAACTAAAATTGTACGAAATTTATTAAAAACATATAACTTTACAGACCTTAAAGCAGTAAAACAGTAAAATAAAAACGCAATTGCCTAGCAACAGAGGCTTTAGTATTTTCTTTGTTTTTACTGCTTTTACTGCCTTTACTGTTTACATTCTTATTTTAATATAATAATGCAGGACTATTTATTAAAAACATTTATGTTTTTAATTAATCATTTACAATTATATTTATTCACCCACTGTTAACTAAAATTATTTGAAAGTTTTTTAAATAATTCGGATTTTATTATTTGTATTATTATTTATATTATTATTATTATTATTATTATGATTATTATTGATTATTATTATTATTATTATTATTATTATTATTATTATTATTATTATTATTATTATTATTTATTATTACCTCCAGTCATTTTACTTCATGACTATTATTATTTTAACACAACACACACACACACACCACCACACACACACACACACACACACACACACACACGACACCACACACACACACACACATACACACACACACACACACCACTGTTAACAATATTATTGAAAGTTTTTAAATAATTCGGATTTGTTTATTATTATTATATTGATATTATTTTATTATTATTTTATTATTATTATTATTATCATTATTAGATTATAATTGATTATTCATACATCCATCATTTTACTCATGATATCTCTCT
>JABUQX010081999.1:5000-7500 GCA_015478945.1 Trachelipus rathkii
ACTTGGTATGAAGATTTTTAATGGAAATAATGTTAATATAGAATTTTGTAGGGGAAAAAATTTACCAGAAATTGATGAAACAGGGAAAATCTCGAGGTGGGAGCTGTTTTCAGTATGCGGGAGGTTGATTGGTCACTATCCAATAGGAGGCTGGTTAAGAGTGATCTGTAATTTATAAAAAGAATGGCGGAAGGGGAGAAATGGAGCGACGATATAGGAAAGAAATGTAACGAGTTATTATTGATTAAGGTTTTGGAAGAGGTGGAAAAGAATGATCCAGTGAGAGGGATTTGGTTCGTGGGTGATTCGAAAAGAGGTAAAATTTGGTGCGATGCTAGCAATTTAGCGATAGGGGCAGAATTAGAGGTTGATGGAGAAATAGTAGAAGACGCTTATTGGTTGAGAAAGAAAGCGGACTGCGGCCATATAAACGTCGCGGAATTGGAGACGGTTTTAAAAGGATTAAATTTGTGCTTAAAATGGGGCATGAGGGAGGTGGAAATAATGTGTGACTCAAAGACAGTCATAAATTGGGTTAAGAACGCAATAAGTATGGACCATAGATTAAAATCTAAGGGGGCAGCAGAGATGTTAGTGAAAAGAAGGTTAGGAATTATTTCAGATATAGTGGCGGAATTCCGGATAAAATTAAATATTAATTTGGTCAAATCGGAGGAAAATAGGGCGGATAAATTAACAAGAGTATTTAAGAGGTGGATGGGGTTCCTGAATGGTATCGAAAAGGATTGTTGTGGTATGGCGCAAGAAGAAGTTGAAAGGATTCATGGGAGGAACCACTGTGGTTTGGATAAAACATTGTTCGCCGTAAGAAAGGTTGATAAAGAGGTAAATAGAAATGAGGTGGAGGAGTGCATAAAAAAATGTAGGAAGTGTCAATCAATAGATCCTTATCCAGTGAGATGCGGTAATGGAAATTTAGGTGTTAAGGATATATGGAAGAGATTGGCAATGGACATAACTTACGTGGGGAAAAAGAAGTTCTTAACGATAATAGATTGAGGCGAAAGCAGATTTGCGGTTTGGAAGGAGCTAAAGGGTGAGGGCTTAAAGGAAATTAGCGGGAAGTTGGAGAAGGTGTTTTTCGAACACGGTTTTCCTAATGAAATTATTTTGGATAACTCGGCTAGCTTTAGAGGCGTGGATTTGAAGGAAACTTGTAAAAAGAGGAACGTGGAATTGCTATTCAGGGCGGTTTTTAGGAGTAATTGCAACGGGATTATCGAGAGGAGCCATAGGACAATAAAAAGAATCTTTGGGAGGTCAAACATAAGCGTAAATGAGGCAGTTTTTTGGTACAATTTACTGCCTAGGAAAGGTGTGATGGAGTCAATCTGTCCATGTTCAAAATAATAAAACTATAAATGGAGGGATCCAGATAATAAGGAGAAATCGACAGAAGAGGATAATACTGAAGAGGACAATAAGGGATTCACAGTCGGAGAAACGGTATGGGTGAAACCAAATGGGGCAAGATGCTTCTCGAGTTGGGATGAGGGAAAAATCTCAAAATTGTTGTTGCGTAGAAAAGTCGAGGTTGATGACATCGACAGGCACATCTTGGATGTGCGAAAAATGGTGTAAGTGCTCTCTTCATGAATGAGCAATCAGGGGGGGGGGCGTGTAGGTTTATGGATGCATTTATTAGTTAAGTAGCTCCTCACTAATTTTTATGTTATACGCTTATATATTATTTGCTGAGAGCTTTGACTAAATTCAATCAAAAAAGGTTGTTTTACATTATCTACAATAATAATAATAATAATAATATAATAATAATAATAATAATAATAATAATAATAATAATAATAATAATAATAATAATAATAATAATAATAAATAATAATAATAATAATAATAATAATAATAATAATAATAATAATAATAATAATAATAATAATAATAATAATAATAATAATAATAATAATAATAATAATAATAATAATAATAATAATAATAATATCTGAAAATAATAAAATTTAAAACACACATCGTGAATGAAAATTAACATTATTTTTTTAAAAGAAGAATTAAATTGAAGAATGAAGTTACATTGGTAATATTTAAGTTCGAGCGATTAAATAATAAATAAATAAAAATGACATGCAGATATATTTAAAACATAGTTTACTTTCCATGTGATGTGTTATAGACTGCAGAGTTGAATGAACAAAAAATATAGGAAGCGGTCTCTTATATATTGTTGATGTGAAAGGAGGGGCTATGGAAAAATCGGAAGTAGGAGGGGGCTAAATCTTGCTTTAGTTTTTAGATTGGAGCTTATGACTTCCGTACGTGTTGCATGGAACTAGGTACTTTACCAGAACTTCTTTTCCGAGGGATTATAGTAATTGACTTTGGGAAATTAGGATTATTGTGTTTTATGAGTCTTAGCGGAAGTATATGAGAAAAATCTTTTATGGATCGGCATGGATTGTTTATCATAAAGATGGAAATCTTATGTTTATTGACAAGATTTTAA
>JABUQX010081999.1:12500-25803 GCA_015478945.1 Trachelipus rathkii
GCAATGGCATCCTCATCCAGTGTGGTTTGGGATTAATTCGATATTGTTTCCCATGACAACGCAAACCGTACACTTTGCAATCGAATTATTCTCGGAAAGAATGAAAGACATCCGGGTTAAGAACTATCTAAGCGACAAACATAAGGAAAATGAGTAAAAGGGTCAAAGATCCCAATTCCAGCTTTAAGAACGAAGAAGATTTCTAAAACAAATATAAAATACGAATATATGGGACTAATGAAACGAAAAATCATAAAGGATAGATATAGTAATTTACAGATATTATAGTAATGGATGATCTTCTTGTTTCGTCACGTTGAATTCTTGGTTTTTTTACGGCTAACGAAGTGTCGGTCTCTTTCAACACACTACTCAAAGGAATATTACAGAGATATTTTTGAAAGAAAATGTATGATGGAGTAAAACTAAAGTTTAGAATTAATAACGTTTCAAAATAATTATCCAAGTTAGCTTTCTCCAACGACGAATATGGTTAGATTCTCAATCAGGAGTTTCTGTGTTTCCTCTGAAGTAGTCATGCCGTGACAAATTATTTCAGAAAGTCAAATTTTATTGTCGGCTCTGAACCTCTCAACGAACCGTCATAACAGGTGAATATTCTGAGTGAGGTATTTAATTGGAATGTTGGTGAAAATGGAACCTATCCTCCAAATGATGTTCACTGTGTCAAATGGTAGAGGCGGTGCCATATAGAGAAAGTCTGTTTCTTTCTTGAAGTGAACAACACCACTCCGTCGCTCATCAACATTAGAAAATGTTTGTGAACTCTCAAACAAAAGAGTCAGCGAAGTTCTGCTCAAATATAGGTCAATGCGGAAACACTTTAATGCATCAGACCACGGCCTCATAGTAAGAACTAAATAAAGTACAGGCAGAATTAAAGTTAGCTAACTTTCAGTACTACATGACGTTACTCTGAAATTTATGTTAAGTTTCAAGAACTTATGAATCTGTTCTGGCAGTAGTACGGCCGCTCTGAATGATAAAATAAATGTCCCTTTCCCATTCTCAAAGACAATTCTATTCTAACCAATTATATCACTGTACTCCAATCATTTAAAGATGTCATTATGATAATCAGCAAACACTTGTTTGTCATCCTCTCGTAAAAACTCTGAAGAGAGTATTAATATCCTCAGACAGACAATGACAGTCAAGGAATAAAAATGATGAGAGAGACGATATTGAGATTTTTCCTCTAAATTTATGGTTCGGGTACATTTGTTTATTGTACCATTTTTTTAGTCAATGTACTGGACCCACCCGGCTTCGCAAAGAAGAGGCCCACATCCTTGGGTTAAAATAATCAACTCCATGGGTGGGTTCTTGGCACATACATATTTTAAATGTCAAGAAAACTATGAATGGCGATATGAATATTCAGTCAAAAAAAAAAATAAATAACTAAATAAATTTAACCTTACATTATAAATAGTCCTAATATTAGGTAACAAAATAAATATGTTTGTAAAGAATAAATAATTTATTGGATACAAGAAAATAGAGTTATTGCTAAAGTGGTAAGATTCAGATAAAGATATGGGATAATCTTATAGAAGGTGTGTTTATGGATCATAAAGTAGGAAAATGACACGGCCAATGGGTTCAGTTGGGAACAATCAATGAAGATATAACGAAAAAATTGCGAGCTATGGCGACGGCAAAATTTGGCAGATGGGAGGGTCTTGTGACATATAGTGACTGTGAGTGATATGAGTGTGGCCAATACGGAGACGTGCAAGTATCACTCGTGAAATCACTTTCGTCGGTGAGAGGAAAGACACTCTCCAATGACGGCTTTATTTTTCTTTATAAAAGCCTTGCGGAGAGCAGGATAGTAATCAGTTGATGGGAGGTGGCCTTATCGAATGGCATCCAGGAGGTACTTGGAACAGCTCCTAAAAGAAGAAGAGGCCATTCTTGGCCATCCCATCAGCGATTCATTGCTAGTTACCCTACAATGAGAGGGGTCAACAATAGAAGGATTTGTTTCTTACGGAGTGGAGGCAGCAGAAGAAATTGTTGTACAGCGGAAACCATTATGGTTTTTAGAATAAGGGATTTTAAGCTTTGGAGCGCACTGAGCGAATCTGAATAAATGACATACGAGTGGTCTTGGTTTAAGGAATGAATTCGAGAAAGGGTAAACCATTATAGCCCATTTAATTCTGACAGAAAAAATTTGAAGGATGAGGGTGGAGATATGGGAGAGTTTGCGTTTAGACGCCCTCATACTGTCCCCCTTGTTTTAGAGCCGTCAGTAAACACTAGAGTAAATCACTGTGAACTAGAGTGAGACAGGAATGAAGCATTTAACAAGACTTCTACTACTTTCTTCTTTCTACTACAATAAGTCTTGTGCTTTTCTGTTATGTTCCCCTAACTAACAGATTTTCACGGCCTTTTTTGAATAATTTAATACTTCTCGCGAGACTGTTATTCTTCTCATCCAAATATTGAGGTCCTCTATTTAGAGGATTTCAATGTAAAACAACACTGAATGGGTAGGGTCCTCTCATACTGATTTAGGTTTGGAAGGAGGCCAAATCATTCAGGCATTCTCAAGATTGGAAGCAAACTAAATTAAGAACCCCCATTCCGATCGTCGCACCAAATTCTTGAACACACTTGACCTAAGTGTTTCACCACTAGTCCTTGCTCTCTTTAAATACACCACTTTCGCTCCTATCGGTAAATCTGACCACAACCTTTATATCTCTCAATTTTTAATGCTTTCCTCTATAACAGCTCCATCCTGCCCTTTGCGTTTTTTTCTGGCACTTTGATCGGGCCGATTGAGGGCCTTGCGGTCGCTTCTTACACTAGCTATATTGAATGACTGCTTTGAACTCTGGTGGACGCTTCGGCTTCCTGCGGATAAGGTGAAAGAGCTGTAATCGTTGATGGGATGAGCAGGTTTCATTCCTTCTTCGACTAAATCTTTCTCTCTCAAAATCCATGGGTTGATGTGGCGTTGGCTCTTTGCCATTCAGGCTAGTAGACAGTGCTGTATCGGGTTGAAAATTTCTCGTTCTCATCAACCTTGCTAATTTTCAATTCAGCTAGAATATGTTGCAAGGTGATTACTCTTACGAGCAGCGGGCTTTTCATCAAATCTTAAAGTGCGCTAACTCTCCTTTTTTCTCCTACTGACAAACTTTTCTGGCCTCTGCCAAAAAACATCTCTAACACTTCTGTAAATTTCTGTCTTTCTCTCTTATCAACTCTTAGCGCTCTGATACTTCTAACTATCGCCTTATAGCTCTACCTTGTATTCTATCTAAGATCTTTGAACCGCTTCTCACTCTCATTTCTTCTTAGATCTATCTTGAATCTTCACTTCACTTCTTCAGATCGCCAGTACGGCTTTCTGCGTTCGAGGTTCTTCTGGTGATATACTTTCCTATCTAATTGATTATATGGTTTTCCGCCCTCAGAAACTAGTGGGAGACTTGCGTGGTGGCGCTTGACATTCCAAAGCATTTGACCGGGTAGGCACGCGTCGCTGCTCTTCAAGCTCCCCTCCTTCTCTTTGCTTACTTATGTCTAAGTTTTCTTCGCAAAATCGCTTCTAATTTCGGCAGTTTGTTTGATTGGGGCGACTTTTCATTTTTTTCTATCCAAATATGTTTGTGTTCCTCAGGGTTCTGTTCCTTATTTCACCTATTTATTCTATTCTTTCTATTAATGGATCTCTCACGCTGCACATCTAACTCTATCCACTCGTATGCCGAAGACACCCTTCATTCTTCACTCATTTCAATTCTGCTCTCCCCTTTACTTCTAGAATTGCCTCTTCGTCTTAATCTTTCCGATATTCTATCCTCGCTGATCTGGATAGAATTTCCCTGTGGGGTCGTCTCAACGTTGTGAAATTCAATTCTTTGAAAACCCAAACTACAAAATCTCCCTCTCTAAGACACCTTCTAACTTTCCTAATCTCTTTCGATGGTTCTCTCGTCTCTCAGTTGACAATATAAACATCCTTGGTCTTGAACATATAAACAAAAAAATGTCTTGGAAACCTCAACATCACAACGGTTGATAGGGCGGCCTCAAAGAACTGGAGTTCTGTTTAGACTGCTAGCGATACTTTTATTTCCTCTCTCAGTTGCTCCAGCTATACAAGGCCCTCATCCGTCCTTGTATGGAGTATGATCTCATATCTGGGGGGGGCTCTGGTTTCAAACGGCTTTTGGATAGGGTCGAGAAAAAGGCCAAAAGGCTTATAACTGTTCTGCACTTTCAGTTCACTTGACCTCTATCTTTGCGGCGCGAAGTTGGTGCTTTATCTCTTTTCTATAGGTACGCAGCGGCAGGTGCTCGAGGGAGCCTATCACTCGGCGTACCCCACCGTTTACAGACGTCTCTGAAGCACAAGGGGTGCTTGTGTCAGTCGCAATGAGTTTTCTGTGATATTGGTAATTTCCAGCTAGTCGCTGGCGGTGGTTTTCTTTCTTTCCTGCCACCTCTGTTCTATGGAATTCTCTTCCACCTTCTGTGTGTTTCCTGCTGAATTAAATCTCTCTCACTTTAATGACTGCGTCTGTGCTCTCTGACGTAGTTTGCGTTAGTTTGAGTGATATTGGGTGTGCAACACAGCCTCCTTGAATAGAGGCTCTGCCCCGTGAGTGGTGGTGACAACTGTTTATAAAAAAAAAAAAAAAAAAGACAGTCTAGGGTGGCTAAATTTGGAGAGATTATGCGTTCAGGCCAAGCAATAGGTGAGAGCGTGGATAGCCAAGGTATATACCCTTCTCGTAAGAGAAAGGCAGCACCTTTTGCAAAGGGTATGTTAAGGAAATTAAGAAAATGTTATGAACTGTGGTTCGCATTCGCCCCGAAATTAGGATTTCTGAGGTATCTCCTGCAGAATCGGTGTCAGAGCAGACGAGGTATTGGGGTTTGAAAGCGAAGATAACTTCTGCACATAGATGTATTCCTTCGAAGAGAGGGTAGCATCACATTGGATTCAACTTCAAACCGGGCTCAACCCGGGGGGAATAGATCGGAAGGTTCCAGTGGAGATACGAATCGCCTCAGTTTTGGATGAGATCTAACAAGTGTAGTTAGAGTTGGGGAGGTCTGACCATATACTACATAGCCATAAATCCAGCTCGAACGGACTCGGGCGATATAGATGAGGTAAGAAATGAGTGAGTACCATCAGAATTTTGAGGCGAGATTGACAAATTTCGCAGGAAGTTTTAATATGCGGTGCGCATTTTAAGTGGCCATCTAAAGAAATGAGTCTAGAATTTGACTTGTAAAGTTAGGCAGGAATGGCAACCATATAAGGTTAAATTCGTGGAGAAGATGGCAGGTTCTTCTATTCCCTTTTATCTTAAAAGCACTGCTGAGGTTTTGGTGGGAGAGAAAATGGAGGTCAACGGAGTTTCCTTCCATTGTGAAATAGTTCTCAATGAGCGTAATTGAACTGTTTTCGTTAGAGAAAAGCGCAGCAAGTGTCAGATCAACACTTAGAGGAAAATTGACCCGGTCGCTGAATCTCTCCTCAACAACAACACGGAGTGAATTTTCTACATCATGAGAAAAAAAAAAAAGAGAGAGGAAAAGAGAGAGATTCAGCGACGGTCAATTTTCTCTCTATGTTTCCTGATGCACCTTGCCCTGCCTTTTCTCTGAGACGAAAACTTCAAATAGCTATTGAGAATATTTCACTGGGGTAACTCCCATGACTTCCATTTCTCTCCCACCAAAACCTCAGCAGTGCTTTTAAAGATAAAAAGGGAATAGAAGAACCTGCCATCTTCTTTCTCAGCGAACTTAACCTTATATGGTTTGCCGCATTCCTTACTTTACAAGTCAAAATTTCTAGACTCATTTCTAGATGGCCACTTAAAATGCGCACCGCAATATTAAACCCTGCGAATGATTTGTCATCTCTCGCCTTCAAATCCTGAGTACTCATCTTCTCAATGTTTTTTCTTTTTACCTCTCTATATCCTTTGCCCTAGTCCCGGTGTTCGAAGCTGGATTATGTGCTATGTAGTATATGTGCTCGACCTCCCCAACCTACTACACTTGTTATGATGGTCATGGCCAAAATGGGCGGGGCGATTCGTATCTCACTGGAACCTCCGATCGTCCCCCGGGTGAGCCTTGAAGTTGAAACCAATGTGATGCCACTCTCTCTTCGAAGAATACTCATGTGCAGAAGTTATCTTCGCTTTCAACCCAAAATACCGTCTGCTCTGACACCGATTCTGCAGAGATACCTCAGAATCCTAATTTCTGGCGATTTGCAAACACAGTTTCCATAAGCATTCTTAATTTCCTAACATCCCTTTTGCAAAAGGTGCTGCATTTCTCTACGAGAAGGGTATATACCGTTGGCTATTCCGCTCCACCATTTGCCTTGCCTTGACCTATCTCTCCAAATTTAGCCCACCCTACTGTCTTTTTTTTTTTTTTTTTTAAACAGTTGTCACCAACCACTCACGGGCAGAGCTCTAATTCAAGGAGGGGGGTGTGGCACACCTCAGATATTCATGCAACTAACGCAAACTACGCAGTATGAGCAACAGACGCAGCTTCATTAAAGGAGAGAGATTAAATTCGAAAGGAAACACAGAAGGTGGAAGAGAATTCACAGAACAGAGGGGGCAGGAAAGAGGAAACACCGCAGCGGACTAGCCTGGAGTTACCAAATATGCACAGAAAACTCATGCGCTGACACAGCACCCTTGTGCTTCGAAGCGTCGTAAAGGTGGTGTACGCGAGTGGATAGTTCCCTCGAGCACCTGCCGCTGCGTACCTATAGAAAAAGAGATAAGCACCAACTTCGCGCCGCAAAAGATAGAGGGTCAAGTGAACTGGAAATGGCAGAACATTTATAAGCCTTTTGGCCTTAGACTCGACCCCTATCCAAAAAGCCGGGTGAAACAGAGCCCCCCCAAGATATGAGATCAGTAGTCCATACAAGGACGATGAGGCCCTGGTATAGCTGGAGCAACTGAGGAGAGGAAAAAAAAAGTATCGCAGCCTAAACAGAACTCACAGTTTCTTTGAGGCCGCCCTACAACCGTTGTGATGTGAGGTTTCCAAGACATTTTTTTGTTTTGTTAAGGCCAAGGATGTTTAATTGTCAACTGGAAGAGACGGAGGAACCATCGAAAGAGAATAGGAAAGTTAGAAGGTGTCTTAAGAGAGGAGATTTGTGGAAGTTGGGGTTTTAAAGATTGAATTCACAAGGTTGAGACGACCCACCCAGGAAATTCTATCCAGAATCAGCGAGAATAGAATCGGAAAAATTAAGAGGAGAGGCAATTCTAGAAGTTAAAAGAGAAGCAGAATTGAAATGAGTTGAAGAATGAAGGCTCGAGTCATCGGCATACGGAGTGGATAGAGTTAGAGTTGCAGGTGAGAAGATCATTAATGAAAATAGGAATTAAAGTAGGAGATAAGACAGAACCCTGAGGAACACAACTATTGATAGAAATAGAAGAAGTCGCCCCATCACAACTGCCGATATTGAGCGATTTTGAAAGAAAACTAGACATAAGTAGAAAGAGAAGGAGGAGCTTGGAAGCAGCGACGCCGTGCCATACCCGTATACAAAATGCCTTGGATATATTGTCAAGCGCCACCACGCAAGTCTCCCGTAGTTTCTAAGGGCGGAAAAACCATAAATCATTAGATAGGAAAGTATATCACCAGTAGACTTCGAACACGAAAAGCCGTACTGGCGATCTGGAGAATGATGAGATTCCAGATGACTAAGAATGAAAGTTGAGAGGGTTTCAAAAGATCCTTAGATAGAATACAAAGTGAGAGCTATAGGCGATAGTTGGAAGGCGCTAAGATTGAATAAGGAGGAAAGACAGATTTACAGAAGTTGTTAGAGATGTTTTTTTGGCAAGAGGGCCAGAAAAGTTGTCAGTAGGAGAAAAAGGCGAGTTAGCGCAACTTAGTTTGATGAAGCCGCTTTGCTCGTCGAAGAGTATCCCTGCAACGATTTTCTAGCCTGAATGAAAATTAGCAGAGTGATAGAAGAACGAGAATTTTTCAACCCCCGATACGCACTGTCTCTAGCCTGAATGGCCAAAGAGCAAGCACGTCGAACCATGGATTTTGGGAGAGAAAGATTTAGTGAAGAAGGAATGAACCTGCTCATCCCATCACCGATTACAGCTCTCTCTTTTCGGCAGAAGCCGAAGCGTCACCAGAGTCAAAGCAGTATTCAATTATAGCTAGTGTAGAAAGCGACGCAGGCCCTCAAATCGGCCCGATCAAGTGCTCGAACAAAAACGCATATGGCAGTATGGAGCGTTATAGAGAAAGCATTACAAAAAAAAAAATTGAGAGATATAAGGTTGTGGTCAGATTTACGCGATAGGACGAAGTGGGTGTAATTTAAAGAGAGAAGGACCTAGTGTGAAGGGACATAGTCAAGTGTGTTCAAGAATTGGTTGCGACGATCCGGAATGTGTGGGTTCTTTAATTAGTTGCTTCAGATCTTTGAGAATGCTGAATGATTTGGCCTCCTCCAAACCTAAATCAGTATGAGAGGACCCTACCCATTCAAGTGTTGCTGTACAATTGAAATCCTCTAAATAGAGGACCTCAATATTTGATGAGAAGATATAACAGTCTCGCGAGAAGTAGTAAGATATTCAAAAAAGGCGTGAAAATCTGTTATGTTAGGGGGAACAGTAACAGAAGCACAAGACTATTGTAGTAGAAAGAAGAAAGTAGTAGAAGTCTTGTTAAATGCTTCATTCCTGTCTAACTCCTTAGTTCACAGTGAATTTACTCTAGTGTTTACTGACGGCTCTAAAACAGGGGACAGTATGAGGGCGTCTAAACGCAAACTCTCCCATATCCTCCACCCTCATCCTTCAATTTTTATGTCAGAATTAATGGCTATAATGGTTACCCTTTCTCGAATTCTATTCCTTAACCAAGACCACTCTTATGTCATTTATTCAGATTCGCTCAGTGCGCTCCAAGAGCTTAAAATCCCTTATTCTAAAAACATAATGGTTTCCGCTGTACAACAATTTCTTCTGCTGCTCCACTCCCGTAAGAACAATCCTTCTATGTTGGCCGCCCTCTCATGTAGGGTAACTACAATGAAATAGCTGATGGAGAGGCCAAAATGGCCTCTTCTTCTTTTAGGAGCTGTTCCAGGTCCTCCTGGATGCCATTCGATAAGGCCACCTCCCATCAACTGAATTACTATGCTGCTCTCCGACAAGGCTTTATAAAAAAATATAAAGCCGATCATTTGGAGGTTGGTCCTTTCCTGCTCACCGACGAAAGTGATTTCACGAAGGTGATCTTGCACGCCTCCATATTGGCACACCAATATCACTCACAGTCACTATATGTCGCGGGACCCTCCTCCTGCAAATTTTGCCGTCGCCATAGCTCGCAATCTGTTCGTTATATGATTGTTTCCAACTGAACCCCATTGGCCGTCGTCAATTTCCCTACTTTATGATCCATAACACCTTCTATAAGATTATCCCATATTATCTGAATCTTCTCACTTTAGCAATAACTCTATTTTCTTGTATCTCCAAGAGGTGGAATATTCTTTACAACATAGTATTTTGTTATGTAATATTAGGAATATTTATAATGTAAAGGTTTAATTTTATTTAGTTTTTTAATTTATTTTTGACTGAGATATTCATTTCGCCATTCATAGTTTCTTGACATTTAAAATATGTATGTGCCAGAACCCACCCATGGAGTTGATTTATTTAACCCAGTGTGGCCGCTTCTTTGCGAAGCCGTGGTGGGTCCAGTACGATTGAATAAAAAATGGTACATAACAATGTACAAGAACCATATAATTTAAGAGGAAAGATCTCAATATCGTCTCTCTCATCATTTTATTCCTTGATTCTCATTGTCTGAGAATATTTAAATACTCTCTTCAGAGTTATTACGAGAGGATGACAAAAAAGTGCTTGCCGGATTATCAATAATGACATCTTTAAATGACTTGGAGTACAGTGATATAAATTGGTTAGGGAATAGAAGTTGTCTTGAGATTGGGAAGACATTTATTTATCATCAGAGCGGCCGTACTACTGGCAGAAAGATTCATTAAGTTCTTGAAACCTTAACATAAATTCAGAGTAACGTCATGTAGTACTGAAAGTTAGCTAACTTTAATTCTGGCCTGTACTTTATTTAGTTCTTACTATTGAGCCGTGGTCTGATGATTAAAGTGTTCCGCAATTGACCTATATTTTGAGAGAACTTCGCTGACTCTTGTTTGAGATGTCACAACATTTCTATTGTTGATGCTGACGGAGTTTGGGTTGTTCACTCAAGAAAGAAACAGAACTTTTCCTCTATATTGGCACCAGCCTCTACCATGACACAACAGTGAACATCATTTGGAGATAGGTTCCTTTCACCAACATTCCATAAATACCTCACTCAGATATTCACCTGTATGACGTTCAGTGAGAGGTTCAGAGCACGACAAAAAATTTGACTTCTGAAATAATTGTCAACGGCATGACTACTCAGAGGAAACACAGAAACTCCTGATTGAGAATCTAACCATTCGTCGTTGGAGAAAGCTAACTTGGATGATTATTTGATAAACGTTATTAATTCTGAAACTTTAGTTTTAACTCTATCATACATTTTCTTTCAAATAATATCTCTGTAATATTTCCTTTGAGTAGTGTGTTGAAAGAGACCGACACTTTCGTTAGCCGTAAAAAAAACAAGAATTTCAACGTGACGAAACAGAAGATCATTCATTACTGTAATTTCTGTAAATTTACTATATCTATCCTTTATGATTTTTCGTTTCATTGTCCCATATATTCGTATTTTTATACTAGTTTTAGAGATCTGCTTCGTTCTTAAAGCTGGAATTTTTACCCTTTTACTCATTTTCCTTTCTACATTTTCCTTGTGTTTGTCGCTTAGATAGTTCTTAACCCGGATGTCTTTCATTCTTTCCGAGAATAATTCGATTGCAAAGTGTACGGTTTGCGTTGTCATGGAAACAATATCGAAGTAATGCCAAACCACACTGGATAAGTGATGCCATGCCGAATTGCTTCAACGTTGATTTCGAGCGATATACTCACAATACGAGACTATTAAATTATTGCAAGATTCAGAGTGCGACTCAAATTACTGCCACTACTTCAAACGGCATTAGTCAACTCATTCTAATCCATTTCTCACAAAAGTTGTTAAAATTTCTAACAAGTTCTTTCAGAACATTTTCTAATCGCATTCCGAGCTTCCGAGTTGCGATTGCAAATATTTAAGTATTTTTAATATTTAAAAATGCGGAATATTTAAAAATATGCGAATATATATATATATTATATATATTGTATTATATAGGTATATATATATTATTAGATATATATATATATATATATATATATATATATATAATATATATATATGTGTGTGTGTGGTGTGGGTGTGGGTGGGGTGTGGGTGTGGGTGTGGGTTTGGGTGTGTGTGTATTATTCTTTTTCACCTTTCCTCAAGAAAAAAATAGTCGCTGTAATTGTATAGTTACACAATTATTATTTTTTCTTGTGATTTACAAAAATTAAAGATATCGTATGGTTGCTGCAAGCAAAAATGTTTATAAGCGTAGTATTGGGAAAATAGAATAAACGAGGAGGCGTTTCCAGGCCTTTTACCAGTGGACGTGCATAGTAAGGATGTGAGCATAGATAGCTATTAAGTCTGAGGTCAGAGAGTGCATAGAGAAACATGAGAACTGTGTAGAAAGGTGTTGTCGCAAGAACCCTGGGTCTCATGGAGGAGGTATGTGATTTAAGAGATCAGAAGAGGAGTGTCCATTGCGATAAAGATGTAATGAAGAATGACGCAACAATTCGTTTGACAAAAAAAAGACATTTAGGCATATTCTGTGCAAGGAGCGAGAACGACACCCCTATAAGATCAAAACAGCTGAGAATGGCGTGAACAAATGTCTGAATGCGCCTCAGAACAACCCCAACCGTTAGAAGCTTGTTTAAAAAAGAAGCAATCGGAGCCGGAGAATGCCGGTAACCAGAACAGGAGCCTCGAATATTAAGGGCAAAAAAAGATTTGAGTTATGTGTTTTCAAAGGAGATTATAATAATACTGTGTGGAAGATTGATGTGGAGTGGAAAGATGGAGGAACTGATTTTTTGAGTAATTGAAAGCAGCCTTGATCTCAATGCCCAAAGAAATTCGAGAAAGATCAGATGCTAGTTGATCCGAGGGTGCCCTCCTAACGTGAGCTATTGTTGTTGAAAGAGACCGTCTATAAATGACGCGGAGTAATGAGGTGAAGTCGTCGGCAAAAGGAGTTGGATATGTGATAAAGTTAATAGAGTAGGTCTTTTATGAAAAAGTAGAAAGAGTTAGGGATAGAGTAGAACCATGGAACAACACTATTTTAAGATTTAAAGGATGAGCGGTGGCATTCACCAAAAATACCGAATGAAAGAGGATCAAGAAACAGAAAGAGATGGTCAAGAATCAGATAAGTAGAATGATTCTTTACGAAAAGCCGTACTGGCAATCAGAGATAAGGATTGAAATTGAGAATGTCTTAAAAATCTTCTTGCTCGGATAGATTCGAAACATATAAAGAACAAACTGAAGAGATATTGGTGTGGTTGGAAGGGTTGAGATTTGTTCCTCTTCTTTTGCTCACAGGAAACACCTTTCCAGCAAGGAAGGGGAAGGCCAGTAAGAAAAGGTCAGAAGACACGGAATAATTTAAAGCAAGGCAGAAGCAAGCTTGAAGACACTATTTTAGAGAACTATAAGGAAAATACATCAGACGTAGCCGTCTTTATGTTAGCTCAGAAAAAGCAGAAATAACACCTTTGAAAATTACAATATTGGTAATAAATATGGTTGGATAGGGAGATGGACGAAGAAGGAATTAAACTGATTTCGTCCCTAAGGGTGGAAATAGGAAGCAAAGGTTGAAGCAAAGAGTTTCAACGTTTAAATTGATAGATTATGGCAGTTATGGTGACGGTATGAAATAAAAGAAGGGGAAGGGAATGAAGCAAAGCTAAGAGATTTGTAACAGATTTTTTTGAAATGAAATGTAGATGGATATATGAGGAAAGGAACCAGTAAGATTGTTGGATTTCCTACTGAGAGAATTTTTTATTTTTTTTTTTTTTTTTTTTTTTTTTTATTTTTTTTTTAGTGTTTTTTTTTATTGGCGGTAATGTGTTTTTTTTTTTCAAAACCGAATTTTGGGATGAAATGATAAAGTTGCAATGAGCTTCTGGAAATATTTGAAAAT
>JABUQX010082000.1:0-21895 GCA_015478945.1 Trachelipus rathkii
TTAGCATGCAAGTCGCTGCCAGACCTTATTGATATTGAAGATTCTCGGTGGAACAAAGTGCTTAGAATAACAAGTTTATGTTATCAGGTTTATTATGTAATTTAAAATATTTAAAAACTAATAAATATAATCATCAGCCTGACCTTTCCGGCCAGACAACATAGGAAAAATAAAATCAATAATTCAAATAATAGAGTTGCTACTAGGTTTTGGATAAAGTGGCTTCCGAAGAAATGCTTTCCCCAGAATTAAGGGACATTAGGTGACAACAACAATAATTTAATTTTTTTTTTGGATGAAGACCATACCATTCAGAGGAAAGATTTCTCTGTGTTGTTTGATGACATGTAAAAGATGTTTAGATTTTATGTAATTTCTTCCCAAATATCATGAATCAGCATTTTAATCAGCATATTTTAACAGTGAATTTCTACTAAACTACAAGATTTTGGAATCAGTTTCACCTAATCCACTCCACCTATACACATATGTTTATAAATAACTACAATCTCGCAATAATATATGAAATATTTTGATTTGTACCTATCTTTTTTCTCCATAAAATTTAAAGTTATCCGAATATATACCAAAAGTTTTTATATTTGCATGAATTATATATTAAAATGTAGTTCAATGTATACAAGATGAAACAAAGAAAAGTATAAAATTGTGTTTAATTTTTTTTTATGCAAATCCCTTCTGTGTAAAAAAAATTTTTTTTAGTAAAGTAGTCAAGAAGTTGAACTGAGCAGTGGGCAAAACCGCTGAGTATACAACAAATTTATATAAATGGAAAAGTATGCATCTTGGTGCGTTGTAAAAATTTAATTTATATACTAATGAAAAAAGTAATATGCCATCAATTATTTTGAATTTTTTTTTTTTTTACTAAAGAAAAATCATATAACTTTTTATTATATATCAGTGTACAGAAACTTTCAGAGCATCAGCCCATAACTTGAATCACACTTTGTTGTGTGTTAAGATAAATTTTTTTATACTAGTGCTTTTGCTGCTGTTCATGAGCCTTCTGTAAATTTTAAAGAAAGTTTCCATGTGGTAGCAACCATGAGCATAGAGGTAAAGAAAGTTTATCTTCAAATAAACGTTTATCATTGAAATCTGGTTGCCTGAGGCCAAAGAAAATTCATTCCTATCAGATGAATAATGAAATGTTTATGACATACAAAAAAAAGTAAACGTTCAAAATGAAAAACAAACTTAATTGCTTTATTTATACGATCAGTTTGAAATTTTCAGAGCATTTATAGTTAGGAAAGAATTAGATTTTTTCTATGCCAAACAGATTTGTCACTGCTCATGAACATTTTGAAAACGTCATGTTTGTTTTGAAAAGAAAACTGTGGGCATATCAAATGACAATCTAAAATAAATATGTATATATCTGTAAGTGCATAATGTGTTGTGAAAGTTTCAATGCAATTGAGTAAATAATAAAAAGTTATATTCAGGTTTAGTTCTAAATTTTTTTTTTTTTAAAAAAATTCATGGTTTTTTGTTTCAATCATGTCAAACTATTAGATCATATACTACTAGGCAAGGTTCAATTTTTTTTTTTGATAAATGTTTTGTAAACTCAAGGGGTTTGCAGCTGTGAAAACTTTGAAATTTTGAAAATTTTCCCCATAAGCAATCTGTTCTCCGTATAAATAATTTATTTAAACAAAAATGTGTATCTTCCCCGACTGCATATGCCCTGAAATTTCATGCTGATCACATGAATAATAAAGGTTATCAAAGATTTTCTTTATGACTTGCCAAAGATTGAACCCCCCTGTATCTTCTTTATTATGAATAAATATTTTTGCCTATTCAAAAATGCAGACCATTCGAAAGGGCATTCAATTCTACATTTGAAGGTGTTAAAACCTAAAAATCAAGGCTGATGATTACTACGCTAAAAAGTTAAGACCTATGTGCCAACATCCCCATAACTTTGTGGATTCTTAGGGATGAGTGAAGTAAGCCCGGTGCCTCTGCCCCAAATCGTGGAGGCTAATTCGGTCCACGTTGCTTATCGGCTTCTAACATTAATCCTATATTATATACAAATACAATTATACTGGTTTTAACATAACTATTTATCTCTATGCAAGTCGCAAGAAAAAAAAAATGAATGCTCCACGATCACAACCTATGATAATTGGCATTTCTTTTATGCCCGACAATAAAGGATATTGAAGATTCTCGTTAAGACAAAGTATAGAATAACTGGTTGTGTTATCAGTTTATTAATAATTTAAAATATTTTTAAAACTAATAAATATAATCCTCAACCTGACCTTTCTATTGAACAACATATAGGAAAAATAAGATGTAATAATTGTTACAGTACAGTTGGTACTGCGTTTTGGATAAGTATTTCCAAAGAAATGCTAAAGGGACATTGCGTGTAGCAACATTAATTTATTTTTGGATAGAGTGATGGCGAAAGAGGAAGATTTCTCTACAATATTTGTTTGGAGTGACATGTGCAGGAAGGTGCATATTCAATATTCTTTAAATATCTCACTGATCAACATTTTAATCATATTTCTTTGGTAATTTCTATAAACTAAAAATTTTGGAATGGATTTCACTAAAATACACATCTATATATTTTAGAAAAACAACTCTTAAATAGCAACAATATATAGAGAAATATTTTGATTGCAAGATCTCAACTTTTTTTCTCTCCATAAAATTTAAAAGTTATCCGAAAATATACCAAAAGTTTTTATATTTGCATGAATTATACATGTAGTTTAATGTATACAAAATTGAAAACAAAAAAGAAAAAGTATAAATTGTGTTGGATTTTTATTTATGAAATAGCAGCTATTATGTAAAAAAATTTTTTTTTTTAGTAAAATAGTCAAGAAAGTTGAACTGTGAGCAGTGGCAAAACCGCTGGGTATACAACAAATTTATATATAAATGGAAAACTTATGTATTTTGCCAATTTTTACAAGTTGTAAAAATTTAATTATAATCAGATGAATAGTAAAAAAGTAATATGCCATCAATTATTTGAATTTTTTTTACTAAAAAGAAAAATCGCAATAACTTTTTTATTATATCCGATTAACAGAAACTTTCAAGACATGTATAATTGGAAAGGATACACATTGTGTTAAGATAAATTTTTTTTATACCAAACACTTTTGCTGCTGTTCATGGGAAAACATAAATTTTAAAGTTTTCCCGTGAGTAGTAGCAAAACCAATGGGCGTACAGAAAAGTTTATCTAAATAAAAGATGTGTTAATCGTCGAATAAAAGCCAAAAAAAGTTTCATTCCTATCAGATGAATAATAGAAAATGTTGCATGACATAATCCTTAAAAAAATTTAGGCAACTCAAAAATAGAAAAACCATGAACTTAATTATTACCTCTATATTGTGTGTAATTAAGGACTCGGAAAAGTAGAATTTTTCTGTGCCAAACAGATTTAATCCTGCTCTGTGGAAACATTTTGAGGTTTTCAAAAGTTTTCTCGTGATCAGACAAAACTGTTGGAGCATATCAATGTAATCTAAATATGTATGTCCTCTTGTGAAGTGCACTTAGCTGTGGTTCAATGCAATTGAGTAAATGTCTCTAAAAGATTCTTGACCACCAGTTCTAATTTTTTTTTTTTTTTTTTTTTTGCTACAAAAAAATTCATGATTTTTGTTCAATCAATACAAAACTTTTAGATCATACCTACTAGGCAAGGTTCACATTTTTGTTTAGATAAATGTTTTTGTAAGCTCAAAGGGGTTTTCAGCTGCTTATGGGAACTTTTGGTAGAAAGGGTATTTTCCCATGCACAGAAACAAATCCGTTTTGATATAAATGTTTATTTAAACAAGCTTTATAAATTATACTTGCTCCCCAAGTTTCGTGCTGATCGCATGAATAATAAAGTTATCAAGATTTTTTTCAAACTTGCCGTTGAACCCCCTGTGTCCTGTATGAATAAATGTTTTGCCTATTGAAAATACCCAGACCATTCGAAAGAGCATTCAAAATTCTACACTAGAGTGTTAAAAGCCTAAAAATCATAGAATTGATGAATACTACCCTCAAAAGTTAGGATTATTAAAGTTAAAGGTAACATTTAATAAATTTTTTAAACAAATTAGACCCACTGAAGATCTAACCAATCTTCATGGATGATGATAATATTCTTATAATGGGAAGGTACAGGGGTATGCAGGAACTAATCCTTATAATGCAAAGTACCCTGTGTTGCACATATGTATATTTGTAAATTAATAATAATTGAAAGTCATAATAAAACTAAGCATGCAGGTTTATGTGCACTCGTAATTTTATTCGGCAGGAACTGGATACCTCAAATTAGGTCCTATGTAAAAAGTATTTTGTTAAAGCATATGAGGTACCTATTGTTGACCCCCTAATAAAAGAAAAATGTGATCATGAACATCCATTTCAAACAATTGCCTTTGGTAAAACTTGAACAATTTGATTGAAAGACTCAGATGACAAAAATAATAAAATTAAAGCTTTTATATTACTCTTTACTTGCTGTAACACTAGATTTACTATTCTTCATGTAATTTATGATCTTACAGCAGAGTATTTTAATCTTTGCAATCTTTCCTTGTTCATGACCAGAAATGATGCGATGTCCGGTCCGCTTTTAAAAGGCTAGTAGTTTATGATAATTAGTTTTCATAATTCTAAAGGTCTAAAATTATTTATAAAGAAAATGGGTATAACTTGGCAATTCAGCTAGTTAATACTCTAAAATTCTAAAGATGCAGAGAGAGTGTGGGTTAATAAAAAAAAATCTTTATATACCTCCTGTAAGGGTAGATCAATCTCTGTAAGTAACTTCTTCACTATAGTGAAAGAAATAATGCATGCTATTAATGTCCATCCATTAACTTAGTTAGCTTAAAAGACCATTCTTATGATGTTAATTATCCCATTTATGTTAATATTTGTTCAGGATTTAAAATACAACTTTTTAACCACTCCTGAAGTCAAAGTTTCTTCTAATGAAAGAGGGAAATTTTTGATCCAAATTATACTCCTAATGATCAAAAATCTATTATAAAAAACTTTAAAACTCTATCCCATCAATAAAAGGTAATAAAAAATAAATGAAATGAAAATCTCTTGGGTTTACGAGAAAGAGAAAAAGCAGCATAAACTAATCACTAAAACACCTAAAATTGGAGAAATGTGTTTGCTTAATGAATTGAGTAAGCTTCCAAAATGTGTTTGGAAGTTAGCTAGAATTATTGAATTGATGTTCATCCTGATGATGAAGGTATTATAAGACATGTGACTGTACGAGCTGGACAGGGACATCATTCCAAAAGACATGTTTATAACATTTACCCATTAGAAATTCCTACTAAGAACTTGATCCCAGACTTACAAATTGATGAAATGACTTTACCCAAAAATGACTCTCCTCAATAAGACACTTTAATGACAAGACCTAAAAGAGTTGCGGCTGTTAAGTTTCAAAATATAATTAAAAAACTTATTGAAAAACTTGATTTAACTCTTAAATTTAAGTACACTGGAGGAGATTCCGTAAAATATTAAGAAAGGTAACTCCAGTTAGGTAGATAATTATAGGATAAGAAGAAGAAGAAGAAAAAATTGTTTTTGAGGGGTGTATTGAAATTTTACTAAATGTAAATCATGTGATACACAAATAAACAAAAAAAAATCTAATTTTAAATTTGTTAAACAAGCTTTTTAAAATATGCTTTGGGAAAATGGTCTAGCCAGATGTAAAGAAAAAGGAAAAATACAACTTAAATTGGGAGAGAGAGATTATTAATTCCATCCCCTTCAGATACTCCTCAATCTCAAGATCTGCAACTTTTTCCAGTTTGATCTTGATGAGAGAACAATACACCCTTCAAAAAAAATGAGGAAATTTTTATTAGATTTATTCGATCATTGTGCTTTTTATACCAAAACTCTGTAAAATATTTTACTTATAAGGACCCAATTAACTTTAGATCCTAATTTTAATCACAATTTTTTATACAAGCATATAAACTTGTAACCATTAAATTATTTTGAGAATAGCAATATGTCTGTTTTTAATTTTTATTAAAAGATTCATTGTGTAAATATTTACATGCCTTGAAAAACAGTAGTTTTTCACAGTCAGTGGACAAGGTTGAAAACAAACTGACTAAAGAATGCTCATCTCTGGATACATTTAATTCTGCTTCTCTCTTCTGATTCTTCCAACAAAATCCACCTGATCTATATCCCTGTTCTCTATCAACTTCTGGTAGTCATGTCTTTAACCCAACCTAGCCTTTTTCTCTACCATCTTCTGGTGGTTATGTTTTACCCAAATCTAACCTAGCCTAACCTTTTTCTCAACCAACTCCTGGTGTGGTCATGTCTTTACCATAACCAACCCAATCTAAGCTTTTCTCTACCAACTTCTGGTGGTCATATCTTTAGTCTAACCTAGCCTAACTTAACCTTTTTCTCAACCAACTCTTGGTGGTCATGTCTTTATCCTAACCCAATCTAAGCTTTTCTCTACCAACTTCTGGTGGTCATATCTTTAGTCTAACCTAGCCTAACTTAACCTTTTTCTCTACCAACTTCTGGTGGTCATGTCTTTAGCCTGATAGCCTAGATATTTTGTGGAGAAAGGGAAATCTGCTTTTGTTGAAGGTTGGAGAAAAAAGAATATTTGAATGTTACAAATTTAGTAAATGTAAAGAATCTCTAGTTCTCTCTCTCTTTTTTTTTTCATAGAAGAATTGGAAAAGACATTTTACAAATTTTTCGGCTTAAGTGGTATTCAGTCATTTTTGAGTTTGAATACAATAAAAAATCGTTGAAACAGCCAAAAAAACAAAAAGCAAATATGAATCAAATTTGGCTATAGACTATATTTGTATAGACTACTGTATATATTATCTTCATCATTTAGAAAATATTAAGCACCTTTCAATAAAGATTATTTGTATTAACATTTTAATTGTTTATCAAGCAGGAAAGGTTTTCTTGCATTGAGATATTTTAACAAATTAAATTTTGAATCGATTATTATGGATATTAAGAGGGAGATTGAAATTAAGGATGAACTCTTGGAAAGTTCAGAAGATATCAGAAACAATGGTCAAAGCTTTGAAAAAAATGCGTTGTTGGAAGAAGTTCCGGTAAGAAATTAATTATTATTATTATTATTATTATTATTATTATTATTATTATTATTATTATTATTATTATTATTATTATTATTATTATTATAAAACTTATCATTTACATATTTATCTTTTCCACAGAAAGAAACAATTGACTCACTGATACCTGTCAAAGATGAACTTGAAATAAAAGATGAGTTAAAAGATGAACCATTGATTTTTGAGGAAGAATATTTGGAGACTGATCATCATATTGAACAAATTTTTCTAATAGAAGAAAGTCTGGTAAGAATAGAGAATTAAAAGGTTGTTTTATTTGTGCTTTTTATGAATTTGAATGATTCTCTTGTATGAAATTTATTTTCATAAATTATTATTTTATCACTAGTGTGATAAAATTTTTTGTAACTTTTGTTTCCTAGTTAACAATGGTCACAATTTTGGAAGGTTATTCAATCATTTTTTGAAATACTATAATTCCCTTCTGTTTAAGATATGACCCTTTTGAAATCAGCAATGAGAGAATTTTGGGGAGAAAAGTTTCTTTTTTTTTCTTTTAATCTTATTTTTGTCCACAAAAACACATTTCCCCATAGTTCAAACCTCTTATTGCTTCAAATACATTTCCTGTTAATTTATCCTATAGTTCTAAGCCAGGGAGTTGCGTCTTTCATCCTTCTAATAACATTTACAATTTCTCATTTATTTTTCTATTTATCAAAATTTTCTGATTCTTTTCCTTCCTTTCCGTTTTATGACATTAACTCCACTCTTATTTCTTCCTGAATTCATTGTTGCTCTTTGCAAACATGGAAAGACTTAGAAAAAAAAAAACCAATGTTGCAGGTTTTGTTATAACTAACAAACAAAAAATGTAAATGAAATTTAATCTATGGTATTTATTATCATCATCATCATCATCATCATCATCATCATCATCTACCTCCTTTCCCCAGATTTGATTTGAGGTGGGCAGCATATACCGTTAACAGAAAAGTAGTAGAAGAACATGATTATAACCATTCCCTACATACCTTTACCTTTAGGCGAGAGCTTGTTGCAGTACAAAAAATGAACCCTAGGGCTTCATGAGACTGTGACGGACTTTCGTTGTTGTATCTCATCAAAAATAAGGTTCATACTTTGGATCAGGCAGCTCATTCACTCCTATTATGCACCTTTCTTTTCGTCTCTGCCATACTCGCATTCCTTTCCATCAGACATTTCTCCTCTGACTCAATCCACTTTTTCTTCAGTTTCCAAGCCGGTTGATTCCCAGCGTACTCACCGCTGTACATTCGCTTAACCAACTGACTATCATTCATTCTTTCCTTATGTCTAAACCATCTTAATATAGCCTACTAGTTTATCCTCTCATTTACGCTCTTCTTACACACCAGACATCCTCCTTACACGTTCATTCCTCATTTTGTCAATTCTCACACTTAAAACAACCCAAGATTGTCTATTTGAATAGATTGCACCGTAGATCTATACCTCTTATTCCACACCATAGTTTCACTACTATAGCACCCATAACAACATACCCTCTTATAAAACCCTTGCGCTCTCAAGACTTAGTCCCTTTGTATTCACCAAGTATCTAATTGCACCAGCCACTTTCCTACTACACGCTGCATTATCCTTTCCCTTTTCATCCAGATATATATTAAATATTTGAACTCGCTCACCATCCAACATGACTTCACACAGCAGACTTTCCTCACTCACTACCATCACCTTACTCCTATCGCATTTATTTTCAAACCATTTCTTTTACACACCCTGCCAAACCACTCTACCAGTCCTCTTAAACTCTCTTCAGAATCGGCACACAAAATGACATCACCAGTGTATACCATTCAGGGCATTTTCCACTCTGTTCCATTTTCCATCATTCTAATACCTTCCCTTACAATCCTTACATCTAATTCTTTCATCACCCCATCCATATACAAATTAAATAACCAAGGAGTCATAATACATTCCGGCCTCACTCCACTATTGATATTAAACCATACGCTTTCAATTTCATTAATTCTTTACTTTTGATCCTATTCAAAGCCTACCACCAACACCATATATCACTAACACCTGTTACAGAGTTCCCCTATTAACCCTTTCATACTCCTGTTGAAAGCCCATAAAGCCTAAATACAATCTATTCTTTATATTCTTATTCTTATACAAAGCAACACTAACTCACCTAAAGAAAAATGATGAATTAAGAAAAGGAGATTGAAGTTTCTTGAAAGCGAAGATTAAAAATATGATCACTTGTATTAAATAAATATTTTATTAATTATTTTATAGCTCTCGCTTCATTTAACATGTGATAATATAACACAGGTGGATCCTTATTTGCTTTACGCTGCATGATAAAATTACTACTATGGTATTTAGTTAAGATACGTAAATCAAAATGACCATCTTTTAAACTTAAAATGTTAAATAACTTTATTTGTTACATTTAAA
Organism: Trachelipus rathkii; assembly: GCA_015478945.1. Lineage (NCBI taxonomy): Eukaryota > Metazoa > Arthropoda > Malacostraca > Isopoda > Trachelipodidae > Trachelipus > Trachelipus rathkii. Next base: position 9,624 of record JABUQX010082000.1, read on the forward strand.
GTTCTCTTCTGAAAGATCAGATCTTAAAAAAATTAAAATACTAAATAAAAATTAAACATTAGTCGACACTTTTTATAAATAAAACGAGATCTTCTTCAACGATGACGTCACTCCATAAAATGATATCCCTTATCTATGTCGATGACACTCCCTTTCCTGTAATTATAAAAGAACTTTGGATAGTTTAGTAGTTTTAATCAATTATTATTATTATTATTATTATTATTATTATTATTATTATTATTATTATTATTATTATTATTATTATTATTATTATTATTTTGCTAAAATTCTTTAATACAAAGCAACAATGACTCACCTGAAGAAAAGTGCTGAAGAGGCTTAGATGTTGGATGTGATTTGCAAGATTGAAAATTAAAATAATATTTATTAATGAAATATTTAATATTTATATAATTATATTTAATAATCCGCTTTGTTTTATATGTGACAATATAGCAAAGATGGATCCCTCTTTGTTTTAAACTAATCAATAATAATTAATAACAATAATAATAATAATTAATAATAATTAATAATAATTAATAATAATTAATCGAAGATTACTACTACGGTATTATATCAAGACAAATAAATCAAAGGTCACAATTGCCTCTTAAACTTATAACGTTAAAATAATATTAAAATCCTCTTCCGAAAGAAGATAAAAGAAATTAAAAAACTCATAATAAAATTAAACCATTTTCACTAAATAAGATATAAGAGTAACTTGAAATCCTTCTTCAAATATGTCGTCGCTCCCTTTCCTCTAAATATAAAAATACATTGCAGAGTTTAGGAGATTTACGCAATTATTATTATTATTATTATTATTATTATTATTATTATTATTATTATTATTATTATTATTATTATTATTATTATTATTATTATTATTATTATTATTATTATTATTATTATTATTATTTTGTGGGAATAGATTCATTAATATCAGTTGAGTTTTACATTTGAAAATTTTATTTTTTTTAAAAGGTATTTTTACAAATAAAAAATTTAGTGACATCCTTTTTTTTTATTTTGTAGGCTCACATTAGTGATGTAGACCATGAAGAAAAAGAAGACAGACTAAAAATAAAAAGCCCTTCAAGAAACGAACCTCAATCGTCAAGAAGAAAGAACCAAAAGATTAAAACAAAGATTTTCATTTAAAAAGATGAGTTGGAACTTCATTCGAAGTCACACGGTAAGAAGTTTAAATGTAATCATTGCAGTTTTGAATGTAAACTCTAATCAAATTTAGAAGTGATGGTGATACTACCGATAATGGTGGGCGCTTTGGGAATTGTCCACATATCGGGAGTGGAAAAATTCTCATTCTCTTATCACTCTCGCTAATTTTCCAGCTAGAAATCGTTGCAGGGATACTCTTCGACGTGCAAAGCGAACTTTCATTAAACGAAAGTGCGCTGACCTACTTGGTTCTCCTACCGACAAATCTCTCTGGCCTCTTGTCAAAAACATCTCTAATAACTTCTATAAATCTGGATTTCCTACTCTTATTCGCTCTGATGGTTTTGTTGCTAATACTCCAACTGAAAAGGCCAATCTCTTTGACCTCCTATTTTCCTCTAACTTACCCTGGACGATTCTGGCATTCCTCTTCTTTCCCCTTCTCGCTTCTCCTTCTCTCTCAGTGTGTGCCTATTGCCTTGCCTGGGATTACATTTGATCGAGTGCATGAGCTACTAAAATTTATAAACATATGGAAGGGCCCTGATGGCATTTCTCCCCGAGTTTTGAGGGAGTATGCTTCCGTGCTGACGACGCCAGATGTTCAACTATATTCTCTATACCTCATTACTAGCACTTTCCCTCAGTGTTGGAAACACGCTTATGTCCAACCTATTCAACCACTTGCGTGGTGGCGCTTGACATATCCAAAGCAATTGATGGGTATGGCACGCGTCACTGTTCTCCAAGCTCCCCTTTTGGTTCCTCCTTTCTTTGCTACTTATGTCTAACTTTCTTTCAAATATCTTCCATATCAGCTGTTGTTGATGGGTGACTTCTTTCTTTTTCTGTCATAGTGGTGTTCCTCAGGGTTCTGTCTTATCTCCTACTTTTCATTAATGATCTTTCCACCTGCACAGTGCACATCTAACTATCCACTCACATGCCAATGACTCAATCCTTCATTCTTCAACTCATTTCAATACTGCTCCCTCTTTTACTTCTAGAATTGCCCTCGTCTAATCTTTTTCGGATCTATTCTCCTGCTGAATCTCGTGCGTTAGTATTAATTATTCCTACGGGTGGAGGTCGTCTGTACCCTTTGGTGGAATTCAATTCTTCAAACCACAAATTTTCCTCTTAAAGACACCTTTTAACTTTTCTATTCTCTCAGACGTTCCTTCTCTCGTCCTCTCCTGTTGACATATAAACGTCCTTTACCTTTAACATAAAACCAAAAAAAATATCTTGCAAACCTCACATCACAACGGTTTGCAGGGCGGCCTCAAAGAAACTGTAATTTCGACGACCTTGACTTTTTTTATTCTTCTCAGTTCTCCAGCTATACCAAAGGGTCTCATCCGCCCTTATATGATTGCTGCTCCATTCTGGGGAAACTTCTGTTTCACCCCTACTTTTTGGGATAGGTCGAAGTCAAAGTCCAATAAGGGCTTATAAACTTGTTTTGTACTTTCCACGTTTCACCTTGAACCCTCAATTTTTGCTCTGCAATGGAAGTTGGTGCCCTTATCTCTTTTTCTATAGGTACCGCAACGGAGAGTGCTCGAGGGAACTTACCACTCACGTACCACGACCTTTACGTACGCCCTCTTTAGCACAAGGGTGCGTGTCTGCCAATTATATTGGTGTCCGATGTTAGCCACTCCGGCTAGTTCGCTGCGGTGCTTCTTCTTTCCCTGGGCCGCTATCACGTTACCTGTGGACTTCTCGTTCCTTCTGGTTCCTGCGAATTCATATCTCTCCACTTTAAGCCTGCGTCTTGCTCATGCTACGTAATCTTCGTTAGATGTGAACTTGTGGTATACAACACCCCTTCGCTTGAATAGGGAGGCTCTGTCCATGAGTGTGTGGTGATCAACTGTATAAAATTTATATATATATTAAAATATTATATATATATATTATATAATATATATATAATTATATATATATATATATTTATAATATATAATATATTTATATATATATATTATATATATTCCTTCTTTTCTTTTTTATCTTCTCTTTCCACAGACTGGGGGTAAGGTGCGTGTCGTGGCATCGGAAAAGAAGCAGTAGAAGAATATGACAAATGCCGAAAGGAAAGCCCAGCCTTACGCCCCCTCTGTACCATTAATAAAGTAAGAACTCGTCCAGACAGAAAATCCACCCTAGAGCTTCATCATTCAGGAGCGACGGACCCTCACTATGGTAAATCGTCATATGTGGGGTTCATCCTTGGCTCAGGTGGTCCCACAACCATGCCCATACAAAACCCTTGCCATTCACTCCTATTATGCACCTGTGTAGTGTGTTGGTTTGGTGTGTTTGTTGGTTTTGTCTTGTGTCTTGGGTGGTGTGGTTGTTTTGTGTTGTGTTTGGTTTGGTTGTGGGGTTGGTGTTGTTGTTGTGGGTGTGGGTTTTGGCCTCTGCCCAAACTCTACATTTCTCTTCAGACCTATTCGTTCACAACCCGACTTCAATCTCACTTTCCCGGGTTCAGTCTCCAGCCGGTCGGTTTCACCACTCGCTCCACTATAAATCCCCTTAACCAACCGACCTACTATTCAATCCTTTTATGGTAGGACATCAACTTAACATACTTCATTTATTTATTATTTATCCCCCCTTTCTTCACCCCACACACTCTCTAATATATTCATTTCCTCATTTTAATCAATTCTTCTCACACCAGAATCTGCTACCAAGATTGTCCATCTGAACAACCCTTGAACTTTTGATCTATACTCTTATTCCCAGACCATAGTCTCGCTACCATCCTTAACACACGGTAACAACATACCCTCTATGCAGACCCTAGCGCACTCTCGACTTAGTCTTTCTTTTCATACAACATATATATTATATATATATATATATATATGGTATATATATATATATATATATATATATATATATATATATAATATATATATCAAATATGGTGTATATATTATATATATGTATATATATATATATTATGATATATATATATTATATAATATAATATTATATATATATATTATAATAAATTATATTTTCTATTTTTAAATTTGGGTTTTATCTAAATATATATATATATATATATATATAATGGTTGGGATTAAAAAAACGTGTTCGTTTTTTTTTTTTTAAAAAATTCGTTTTATTTTTAAAAAATTAGCTTCCAATTTACAGGATTATTTGTGTGCGTAAAGTTAACAGAATATTTGTTAGTTAATTAATATCAATGGTCATTTGTGACAAGCAAAAATTATTGTAATTGAAAATCAAAAGTATAGACAGACTATTTGGTAAGCCTGAAATTATTTTACTGGTAATGTTGCGAAGTGGTTCCCAATCTTTTTTTTAGTGACGCACCCCCAAGAATAAAAAATAGATTCCATGCACCTCTATCTTTTCAAAATATATATATATATATATATATATATATATATATAATATATATATATAAAATATATATATTATATATATATATATATAATATTATAATAATATATATCTATATAATATATATTATATATATATATACAGTAATATATAATTTATATATATATTATATTATATATATATAATGTATTTATAGATTATATATATATTATATATATATATATATATATATATATATATATATATTATATATAATTATATATATATATATATAGTATTCTTTATTCTTCGCCATAGAGATTTTCCACTAAATTATTAGGGAATAAATGGACCCTTGGTTAATGAGCATGCTAAATATTTTTAATGTTTAACATTTTCATATAGAAAATCTACAAAATGTCGCACTAAACTCATTTGGTATTTATATTTTAGATTTTCCTGTATTGTTATATTAAATTATGGGGACCTGCAGTCACTGATAATCACCCAAAGGGGAATGTTGTCGACAGTCTAAATGTATGTAAAACGAATAGAAATCTAAAAATAAAATAAAATTACTTATCTAGATTTCTATTGTTAATATTTAAATTTAATTTTAGCCTTAAGAACAACCTTAGCACAAACTATTTTTATCTTTGTAGGTTTCATAGGGAATTAAAAGAATAGAAAATTTTGTGCTTAAAGTAAATTTATAATATATGTGATTCTTCTAAATTATTAACAAAAATTCTTTATAAAGGCTTCTTTATAATTGCTATGCGGGTGCCCACCTCTGCTGAATACGTACAATACATTCAATATGCCTGATATCAACTCTTGACACTATTTTGTAATAACTTCATTTAATAAAAATTTCTCAATATTCAGCGAAGATACTCTGATTTCATACTGAATAATAAAAAGAATTTCATATAAAATATACAATTTATCATGTAGCATATATAAATATAATTTTAAATTTTACCTGTAGATCTTTATTTCATTACCTAATAAAACATATCTAAACTTTACATAACATTGAAATTATATATATATATAAATAACTCTATATCCCTGATTCATATATATTATATATATCATAGGTAGAAATTTATACTTTATTATAAATATGATTCATACTATCAAGAAAGAAATTTAAAACTACGCTTATTCTTTACTAAGCAAGTTTTTAAATTAACTTACTATAATTATTTATCTATACAAATAGTATTCAGTAAGAGTGAAATATAAGGGGTGCAAACAAGAAACCGAAGCACTAAATACTTCTTCTCGATTACCTTTGGGTTGCGACTGCCCAGTTTACTGCCACTAGAAATAAGATTGGAACTCAACTAATTTAAGCACATCAAAGAGAAAAGCACTCTTTATTAATGCAAAGGCCACGAAAAAAAAGAAAAACACAGTTTCAAAATTTCACATTTGTTCTATATTATCTATTATATAGTGTTTGGGTGAAGAATTTCTTATTTTAATAAAAACAATACTCACTTACCTTTAATAAAAATATTCTAGATCCCCTATCACGTTACCACTATTTATCCATATTGTCTTTAACCTGGGTCATTTAAATGTTTAAGAAATCGCCGATCAAAAAAAGAAAAATCCGCTTTGACTATTGTAGGACAGGTCATTAAGCGCTACAAAATATTTTTTGCTAGGAATAAGATATTTTGGATAACACATCAATGCTTTATCCAAATAGATATAAGATTTATATAAAAATAATAATAATAAAAAAGAAAGAACTCACTTTCTGCTGGGACTTCTCTCCATGGATAGAAGTTAAATTTTATTTTCATAGTTCATTTTTAAAAAAAAAAAAGTTTCATTCCATAATTTTAATCAAAAAAAACAAACACAAATCCAACTACAGTTACATCAGTTTTTCTCTATTTTAAATAGTAACTGACTTTAAGAGAATGTTATATAATCATTCAAAATTAAATTAATCATATTATAATATAATATAATATATATTATATAATTATATAATATAAGCTCTACTATACGAACTTCTGAGACTCAAGATAAGGTTGGGATGACTTGTAGATCGTTATATTGCTTTGGAGAATGAGCAGGTTCATTATATCTTCTACAACTAAATACTTTTCTCTATTCTCATAGTAAATCTAACTTAGGTTTCGAATTCGTGACTGTTCTCTATAAAAACTCTGGCCATATTACTAGCAGCTTAATGAAGTACAGTTTGAGGTATTATACGGTAGAGTGTATGAATAAAATTCTCTGTATTATTCAGTTATCTCATCTAATTACTGCTTGCAATTTCGTACATTCTGACTACCCGTTATAAATATCGTTTGCAGGGTATACTCTCGACGAGGTACATAAGACCGGGCTTTATTATCATTCAAAACGTAAAGTAATGCGCTAATCATGTATACTTCACTTGGTTGTTCCTACTGACTAAAATCTTTCTTGGAACCTCTATTGTCACAAAAAACATTCATCTATATAGTTGAATCTGCTAGTAATGAGATTCATGAACTTTCCTATGCGTCTAACTTAATCTGGCTGCCGCCTGATTGAGTGTGGTTTTGCTTGGACAATTAAGGGTATGTTTCTCCAATCTGGATTACACATAGGGTCCGAATATTACTTTTCGTTCGGGTAGCCGGAGAACTCTAATGCGATCTTGTCGACAATCTATACATTCAAACTATGTGGAAATGCATTAGAATTTAAAAGAAGTGCTAATTTCCTGTTTCCGTCTCCTATCTCGGACCAACTTCTCCCAGTGTTGTGCCTTTTGGCCATATTTGGCTCGTTGTGGATGAAAGTTAGTGATACATGGGTTCAACTGGGATCCTGGAAAGGGAGATCTAGACACGAATAAGGAAGGCCGGGTGGCCCGGATGGCAAGTTCCTCCGCCGAGTTTCTGAGGTATTGTAGAAGTAGCTGTTTCCTGTGCTGATGGCCCCACTGCGCCATTGCGTATACAAGCGGGATAATTACTCTACGAGGTGTCTCACAACTACAAACAACTAGTTTACTCGTTCAGCTGTTGGAAGAGCACTGGCACATGTCCACTGCTTTATTTCCGAATAAGAGTACGAGAAGTCCGCTCTGATTAGAAACGGCTATTGATCTGGAGACTTGATTCGCCCTGATATGGTTTAAAGGCTTCGTGTTATCTATGTATTGGCCGAAGCTAGAGACTCGTTTGTAGAGACATCTTATCCTCTGAACCGCGATGATGGCGTGGGCTAGATGTTCTTAGCTATCGATCTAAGGGGAATCAGTCGGATTGCGAGTAGTCTTTCTTGGATCGCCAGTGAAAGGTCCTGAATAGGGGTGGGTGATGACAAGGAGTCGTGAGGTCTGGTCCGAAAGGCGAGAGATAAACGGTAGCGGATCTAAATAGGCATGTGAAGGGCCGGATATTATAGTATGGGGCACTGTGTTTGGCTACCTGTAACCGTATCCTATCAAAGGCGTAGATGAATCTATCTGGTACATTTTCCTGTGGACCATTTTACCAGGCCATAAGTACGTAGGACTTCCGTGGACGGCGGCTCTCTGTGACGTGAGTGGCGCAGTGAACTTCCTGCATAAACATAGGGGTGGATTCCATCAGTCATTTTGCCCCGGCGTAGTTTGTGACGGAAGCGCATTCTCCAGTCAATGAAATTGGTACAGAAGCAGGGCGCTTGGTAGGCCGTTGCGGTCCCTCTTCTCCCTTTCCGACTTTTGTCATATTCTTCTAAATAAACAAGCTCACCACTCACTTATCTGGGTTTCCTCCTTCTGCCTTATCAAGAAGAATCCAGTCAGATAATATCTTAAAAGCTCTTTGTACCTTTCAAATCGCTCAATAATCGGCTATACTGTTGAGTTGATTGGTGTGCGACTCTCTTCTTTTCGTTAATAGGTGGTGTTCCTCAGGGTTCTGTCGTTATCTCTACTTTAAATTCTTGTTATTTCACTTAATGATCCAGTCTTGTGCAAAGAGGAAAATAAAAAGAAAGCTAAGGAATATATATATAATACTCATACATATCATATATATAGACTAGCACGTTTATTCATTAAATATATTTACTAATATATATCTAACATATATATATATATCAATATTATAATGCTTAGAATTTTAGTACTTACGTAATAAATACTCATATATATATATATCAATTATATTACATTAAAATTTCATTATACAGTTGATCACACCACTCATGGACAGAGCCTCTTCTCTATTTCAAGGTAACAGGGGTGGATTGTAAGTACCATCAAAAGCTCACAATACATCTATCGAAATTAGATAGAATGAGCTACAGACGCAGGTTTTAAAGTGAGGGACGTACTGGATTTCAGAAGGAACCCAGACGATGGAAGAGACTTCCTATCCACAATATAGGCGCAGGAAAGAAGGAAGCACCGCAGCGAACTAGCCGGAGTTGCTAAACGAAATGGACACAATACTCAATGTGCAGTTAACAACTCTTGGCGCTAGACCATTGCCTCTCGTCGTTAACTCCCTGTGCTTAAAAAGGGAAGGGCGCTTCGTAAGAGGTCGTTGCTGCGATATTCGTCGATGATGGTATTTTCCCTCCTCCGGACTGATGCACTCCTTCCGTTGGAGTACCTAATAGAAAAAGGATAGGCACCTGAGACATAGAACCTATACATCCGGGTGGGTGGAGCAAGAATTTCGAGGGCCGAAGTTGAACTGGAAAGTACAAAACGCCTTAGTTTTTATAGCCTTTTGGACTTTTGACCGACACCTATCCAAAAGTAGGGTGAAGACCATGAGAATCCCCAGTATGGAATAGGCTCAGACAATAGATAATAATTAAAAAGTTTGAGATGGACTTTGGAGTAATGAGAGAAGAAAAAAAGTCAACAGCTCTAATACAGAACAACTACTCCAGTTTTCTTTGTCAAGAGCTTCTAGCTTAGCCCAAACCTGTCTGTTACTGTGCCATCGTTTGCCATATAACTAATTTGTTACACTTTTGCGTTTCCTAGTAATGCATATTAGTGACCCTTTATTAACTATGTGTATCGAGTTAGATCCCGAGAGAGAACGAAGCTCCTCTGTCCCTGGCGAAGAAGAAATAGGAAAAGTTTCAGGATAAGTGCTTTCCCGTCTTTAGGAGAGTTGACAAATTTTGAATAGGAACTATTGAAGAAATTGAATTTTACAAGGTACCGACCCCGAATATATCAGATCAAGCGAGAAATAGAATCGAAAAGATTACAGACTTCCGGAGGGGCCAATTTTCGAAGAAAGAGGGAGCAAAGTATTGCATATGAGTTGAAGATGAAAAGAGTACAATTGAGTCAAAAATGTAGGTCGGTGGCAAGTTGGATAGTTTAGGAATATAGTCGCCACTGCTGAGTGCTGAAAACACTCCTAGCAAATGATAGGATTTCGCTAAGCGGGCAAGATAAGAAGCGCAAGACACCTTTGAAAGGAGAAACACTGGACAAGTTAGTACGAATACGTAGTAATGTTCAGCCACCCATCTAAAGACAGCTGAAATTCGAGACCTTTATATTATTGACACGATCTATTTAGACATAGTACAGTCAGTTACCTACCGAGGAGGCAGAGAAAATCACACAAAAAGAGGGGGAAGCTATTCGAGGAACAGTGACTCATGCGTGTCCATCCGCCCATCACACTTTGTTTGGATATGTCAAGGGCCACCACGTATCTCAAGGTGGGTTGTTGACACGTATAGGTCTTGGACCATAAGCGGGCTTCCTTCATATCCTGGGGGAGCTCTACCTTGAGGGGGTAAGTGCTAAGTAATGAGGTATACGAGAATATAGTTTGACACATCTTGGCGCCGTCGTCCGACGGGAACGCATACCTCTTTCTCATGATAAGAAGAGTCGAGTCAAAGCGGGGGACAACTCGCACAATCAAGAGCGCGCTTCTTCAAATTATTGAATTAATATGTTAACACCATTTATTTAGTAGCGCAGCTCGATCATGTAATCCAGCAAAGGCAAAGGGAAAACCTGAGAGAGAAGGAGGAGAAAGAGGAATGCCCAGATCCGTCCAGGTTAAGTTAGAGGAAAACAGGAGGCCAGAGATTGGCCTTTTCAGTTCGGAGTCATCATGCCACAAAACCATCGCAGCGAAAATAAGTAGGAAGATCAGCTTTATGATATTAGCGATGTTTTTGACAAGAAGGAGAGAGATTGTCGGTAGGAGACAAGTAGGAATAGCGCACTTTCGGTTATGAAAGTTCGCTTTGCACGTCGAAGAGATCCCTGCAACGATTTTAGTATGAAAATTAGCGAGAGTGATAAGAGATGAGAAATTCTTTCCACTCCCGATTGTGGACAATCCAAAGGCCCACCAATTATCGGGTAAGTAATCACCATCACTTTAATTTGATGTAGAGCTTTCATTCAAACTGCAATGATTCACATTAAACTCTTACCGTGTGACTCGCTGAGGTATCCAGACTCATCTTTTTCAGATTTTTTAAATCCGTTTAATCTTTGGTTCTTCTCCTTTGGACGGATGGAGGTTCGTTTCTTAAGGGCTTTTTATTTTTAGCTGTCTTTCTTTTCTTCATGGTTACATCACTAATTGAGCCTACAAATAAAAAAAAGGAAATTCACTTGAATGTTTTAAAGGAAAAAATACCTTTTAAAAAAAATAAATTTCAACTTGAATTTTACTTGAATAAGATTTTAAAATTCCCAAAATAATAATAATAATAATAATAATAATAATAATAATAATAATAATAATAATAATAATAATAATAATAATAATAATAATAATAATAATAATAATAATAATAATAATAATTGCGTAAATCTCCTAAACTCTGCAATGTATTTTTATATTTAGAGACTAAAGGGAACGACGACATATTTGAAGAAGGATTTCCAGTTTTTCTTATTTAGTGTTTAGTGAAAATGGTTTAATTTTATTATTAGTATTTTAATTTCTTTCGGTAGAGGACATTAGTATTAATTTAGAGTTTGAAGTTTAAGAGGCGGTCGTGACCTTCGATTTATTTATCTTGATATAATAAAATAGTAGTAACTTTATCGTTTAGTTTAAAACAAAGAAATATCCACCTTTGTTATATTCTCACATATAAAACAAACCGAGAGGTATAATTATTAAATATTTCGTTAATATAATTTATATTATTTTAATCTTCGATCTTGCAATAATATCGCATTAATAATATTATTTTTTTCAATAATGCAAATCACATCCAACATCTAAGCCTCTTCAGCACTTTTCTTGCGAGTCATTGTTGCTTTGTATTAAAAAAATTTTTTTAAAATTTTAGTAAAATATTTTTAAAATAATGAACATAACAATAAATCTAAATTTTTTTAATAATAATCATAATAATTGATTAATATCTACTAAAATTCCATGTGTATTGGTAACAAGAAAGGGAGTCTCATCATCATAGAAAGAGGATATCATTTTATGGAGTGACGTCATCGTTGAAGAAGATCTCGTTTTATTTATAAAAAGTGTCGACTAAGTTTAATTTTATTATTAGTGTTTTAATTTTTTTTAAATCTTCTTTCAGAAGAGAACTTTAAATGTAACAAATAAAGTTATTTAACATTTTAAGTTTAAAAGATGGTCATTTTGATTTACGTATCTTAACTAAATACCATAGTAGTAATTTTATCATGCAGCGTAAAGCAAATAAGGATCCACCTGTGTTATATT
>JABUQX010082001.1:0-10000 GCA_015478945.1 Trachelipus rathkii
CTTCAGAACCCGGAATGAAATCACAGCGTCGCTTCTGAAGCAAAGTCAAATAACCACACCAGATTAATGTGCAGAGAACTACTCTTAATTGAATGGGGAGGCCGAAACCCGAATGACAGAGATACAGGAATTTTCCTGGAGCAACTTTTTTTTTTTTTTTTCTTTTTACAGTTGTCACCATCACTCACGACCAAAAGCCCTATTCAAGGATGGTGGGTGTTACACGCCAAAGTAACAACTAATATAAATATGGATATGAGCCACAACGCCAAGCTAAAGGGGGAAATAAATTCAGCAGAAAACAACCAGAAATGGAACGATTTCTCACCCACCATAGTGTAGAAAAAAGGAAAGAAAAATAAGAAACCGGGGGCCCCAAAGCAACTAGCCTGATTACCTACATTCAACACAAAACTCAGGCAGACACACACCCCTAGTTCTACTGAGGGCACGTAAAAGTGGAGTACGCGAATTGATAAGCCCCTCGAGTACCTGCCGCTGCAAGCTACCTATAGAAAAGAGATAACAGCACCAACATCGCGCCTGAAAGATAGAGGTCAAGGAAACTGTAAAGTACGGGACAGTTGTTGTTCTTTTAGCTTGACTCAACCCTATCCAAAAGCCGGATAAACCAGAGCCCACGCCCCCTACAGAGTACTCCATACAAGAGCGATGAGGCCCTTGTATAGCTGAGCAACTGAGAAGAGGGAATAAAAAGTCTCCCAGTCTAAACAGAACTCCCAGTTCTTAGGCCCGCCCTAGCAACCGTTGGTGATGTGGAGGTTCAAGACATTTTTATGTTAATTAATGCCAAGATGTTTATATTGTCAACAGGAGAGACGAGAAGAACCGTCGAGATGGGAAAGTTGGAAGGTGTCTTAGAGAGGGCAATTTGTAGAAGTTGAGTTTTTTAAGAAATTTGAATCTTCACAGGTTCCACGACACCACACCCGAAATTTCTACCAATCAGCCGAGAAGTAGAATCAGAATAAGATATAAGAGGAAGCAACAAGAAGTAAAAGAAGGAGCAAATTGAAATGAGTTAAGAATGAAGGGTTAAGTAATGATTGAATATGAGTGAATAGAAGTAGATGACAGACAGATGATCATTAATGAAATAGAATAAATAGGAAATCTTGAAGAACACCACTATCCACAGAAAATAGAAAAGTCGCCCCATCAACAACAGCCCTTATTGACTTGGAGAAAGGAAAACTAGAACATAAGTAAGCAAGAGAAAGAGGAAACAGGGGGACTGGAGAGCAGTGACGTGCCATAACCCGGTCAAATGCTTTGATATATCAAGCGCCACCACGCTTCCCCGTAGTTCCTTAAGGCGGAAAACCATAAATCAGTAAAATTGGAAAGTATTATCGCCAGTAGACCTCGAGCGTCAAAGCTGTACTGTTGATCGGAAAGGAATGAATCCAGTATATCAAGAAATGAGAGTTAATCCAGGGTTTCAAATATATCAAATAAATACAATAAGAGCTATAGGCAATAGTTAAAGATCAAGCGGCTTCTTTTTTCGGAATTGGACAAGAGTGTGCTTCCAACACTGAGGGAAATGTTTATATTAGACATAAGAATATAGCTTTGCAACGAGGGCGGCGGATAGCACGAAGCACCACTCCTCAAAAACTCTGTTGATCCATCCGGTCCACCACCTTCCTAACTTCGTCAATTTCAGGATCATTGACACCTAGCTTGGGAATCTCCCATAACTCTTAACTCTTGATGAATTTAGATGCCTCCGGTCAAAATTGGATACATAGACTCTGAGTCTACTCTTCAATTTTAGAAAAAGGAAACTATTTATTTATTCCTATGCAGGAAAATTTTATATAAAGGAATTTTAATTTATGGTAATTGTTACCCAGAGGGTTGTCACCCCCATTTTTATGAAAATCACAGGACATACTTCTAAAAAAAATAAAATAAAAATAGTGAAAACGAAAACGTCGCCCTCTCCTTAGCGAAAAAGTGTTACAAGCATGAAAATGTAAATCACACATTAGGATTTGTAATTAAAAAAAAACCAAAAATTTTTTTTCTTTAAAATCACAGGATATACTCTAAAAAAATAATAATGAAGAATAGTGAAAACGAAAATCGGCAGTCTCTTAAGGAAAAAAAGTTACAGCCTCTGAAATTTTAAAATTTTCCCATAGACTTTCTTTATAATAAAAATTAGTGGGCCTCTGCTCGTTTGGCCATCCATTCAGTTATGATAAATTGTTAATCTACATGGATTTTCTCTGTGTATACCTAACAAAACTTATCCTAACCTGACTTAGAGGGCCTGACCTGGATCGATCAATATTGAAAAGTCTATGGGATTTTTAACAACTTTGAGAGGCTGTAACTTTTTTTCCTAAGAGAGCGACAATTTCGTTTCGACTATTCTTCATATTATTTTTAGAGTATATCCTGTGATTTTCATAAAAATTGGGGGTGACAACCCTCTGGGTAACAATTACCTAATTTATTTTTTGAGATTCCTATGAAGGAACATTGTAGAAAAAAAAAAGATTTATTTTTTTTAAAGAAAATTTTGCGAAAAAAAAGTTTTATTTTTGATCTTATGCAAGAAAATATGGGGAAAAAATAAGGAACATTTGTTTTGATGGTTATAAGGAAAATTTAAAAAAAAAAAAAAAAAAAAAAAAAAACAAACAAAACAGTTATTTGATTTCTATGAGAAAATTTTAGGAAAAGGATTTATATGAAAGAAAAAAAAACTTTTGAGATTAAAATTGGGATTAAGTAGGCCTAATAGAAAAAAAAATCAAAAAGAAACAATGATTGAGAATATCCAAGGTGCGTCAATACTGGGATTGACGGGTGGGGAGGTATGAGATGGATTTAACATGACTCTGTTCTCCCCATCCCCACAGGTAGATAAAAATTGAATTATAAAAACAATAACATCGAGTATAAAAACTATTATATACTTCCACATATATATCTTCTATTTTGCTTGTTTTGTTATATTATTAGATCTTACAAAACTTTTGATATACTTTCGCTTATGTCTCTTCTATTATATTTTATTTTGTATTTGGATGTAAGATAAAAAAGTCATAAGTATCAAATATTATTTATTGGAATTGTAACTTTGCCAAACTGGGCTTAATGTACAAATTCCCTAAAACGCCAAAAATCTCACTATAATCACTTTCAAGTCAAAAATCCTTCCTATACAGTCGTGCTTGTGAAAACATAAAAATTATACACCATGTCAAAATGTAGAAAAAATTTCTTCATTTCTTTCAAATAGTTTTTTACTATCAACTATCTCTATTCTCTTACCTTCTCACAATCAAAATTTACCTAACAATATAAGTGAGTTACAAAAACCCAGAAAGATGATCTATGGGCTATAAAAAATCCGATTATAAAGAGCAACATCTTTGAAATGAGGAAAAGGTAACGCTAAGTAGATTCACAATTATACTTTATATTCATTTTAATCCTATATCTTCAAAGATTTGTTTTAATTTAATTTAATCTGCTTTAGATTAAATTTCGTCAATTTGTGATCCTATATTGCTAACGAACGCATTTGTGCAAGTTTCTTGAAACTCGTGCCTATCAATTCAAAGCCAATCCAAACTATCGCCGAGCTTTAATAGCAGTATTCATATTTGTGTACTATATTAGGTCAAAATCATTTAAAATTAATTGTTTATTTTGAACATAAGAAAAATAAACGTAGAAGCCAGGTGGGGCTATCAGACTGCCTATGGTTTTAGTCCTAAGTTAGTATGTCTTAGCTGGTATTTAATTCAAAATTTGTATGAGGTAAATGCAATGCATCATGGCCTAACCCTTCCATTACAGTGATTCCTAAAAAATTTAAGCTCAAACAAGCTCAAACTTAGGCTCATTTTCAACCTCAAAATTGTTTTTGTGTGTGTGGTTGTCTTCTAAAACCCTTTAAAAACAAATCAAATAATTTGCTCTAAAATTAAGGGATACCACATTTTTCCTCTATAAAAAATCCTCTTTCAATTAGACCTTGTAGGTTCAAAACGACTTCAATCTTCAAATTTTTTTGTTCTAATAGATCTTCAATACGCACACTAATTATTTTACCTTTTTTGTTAACATAAAATTTTCTCGCTCATTTCTCAATATCTCTCATTTGGTTTAATTCTTATCTAATATATATTATCTAATATAAAAACAATTCAATGTACATATATAGTTAAAAAAAATCTATGCCCCAGTAGTTTCAGCATTTCACCCTCATATGCACAGTAAATATTACTTTATCAATATAATTAGGCCTACAGTAGTTAATATATTATAAGTATAAAATGGGCTATCTTATGTAAAGTATTCTCATTAGGAGAAGTTATGAGTCCTGTTAAAAAATTAGTATAACAAATGAGATATATATATAATATAATATATAAATATAGTTGACTCCTCATCCTGAGGGGCATAATTAAATCTGCTCCCATATTCAGGCTTATTGCCTTATTAATATCAAATATTAAGAATTAAAATTAAAGGTGGAACAATTGATTTTCAACCCCCTCAAAGAAATACTTTCTCTCATCTATATCTATAGCTAGAGACTTATGGCAATATATCTGATATCTATATATAACCTTCATTTCTATATTTAATCTCTTTAATTTACATAATAAAATTATTAATCCATTAAATCTTCCTTGTTCAGGCAAATTAAGTTATGCATATTTTCCTAGAGGTCTTTCTATATTAAATAATATATAACTCTTGAACTTTAACAAGAGTTTTTAGACGAAAAATTCTTCATTGATGAAATCATTAATTAAAATAATTATCTTAAAACAGTATTTTGATTGTTGTCCCTAAGGTCAGATAAAACAACGTTGCTAGCATTTATAATGTATTATCAGTTAAATTAATATATGAATTGAGAGTTAATAACCTCATAATACTCTGTTTTTATGTAGAGTGCTACTTTTATTTGTGTATATACTTAGCACATAGTTTATCAAAAATTTTGTTCTATATGTAGTCAAAGAAATGACTTGCAAGTGATTAGTGCAATGAGCTTGATTAGATCATCAATTGATACTGCAGAATATCAGTGCATGGTATTGATATTTGGTAATAACGTCATAATTCATAATAAAGGTCAAATTCTAACAATCCTCTATATATATATTCAAAATTTATAAATAAAACTAAATATAAGCCTAATTTAATATAAAATAATGTAAAATCAAAGGTACGAAGGAGAGCCCTTTAAAATCTAATAATTAGCCTATTCAATTCTGCTTTGCAATATATCTAAAACTTCATACTAATGAATTAGTTTAAATATAGTTTCTTCATTGTTTATTATCTTTCCAATCTTCTTATAAATCAAAGGTTATCATATCTATTAATGTCATATCTATATATTGACCAATTCGTTCATATGTTTATCAAACCTATGATTTAAGAATAATACTGAAGAATTAAATCGAAATATCTATATATATATATACATATATGCATAAATCTTTATTAAATCTATCACAGTTTTACGAGTTATAAAATAAGCATTTTAATACAGCTTCTTTGTAAGCAAATTAAAGTTTGTGCACTCTGGTGAATTTTTAGTCTATTTTTATCATATATCTCTCTATATATTATTATCTCTATTATATTCTATTAAGGTATTTTTTAGGGGTAAATCGTCTCGATCGTATGCCTATCTACATATTTCGCTTATACTTCAAAAGAAATTCTTATCAAACTTAATATAACTGTTCCTTTTTATAAACTAAGGCCTCTGATGATATACTGATAAAACCTTATTTTATGTATTATCTACCCTAGTTCTGAATTAGATTATTTTCTTTGATAGTGTTATATTGGACCAGTCTTGTTCACCTGTCCTCTTTGGTTGATTTTGAGGATCTTAAATGGATATAAGTATTAAGTTTTATGTCATTTAAATATTGTTATATACTATCATTATCTATATATCTTATTCTTCATTCCTGGCTTTAACAACTCATTTTTCGATTGGGATGCCTTAATTGGCATTGTTTTATTTATTGAGGTATTTTCGTCAATGATTATTTTAACTATGTATTTTTTGCTTGAAAGTATAATGTGTTTTCTTCTCGATTGGTATAGTAATCGATCTTGGAGTTACAATTCAAATATAGAATTCCAATCCCAGAGACAATTTCAGTTAGAATTCTAAAGATCATATTTGTAAAATTAAAATCATAATATCAATAATTTTTTAGTTAGTTATTGTTGATATTTGTATATCATTGTGGGCTTTTCTTGCTCTTTACTCATTTTATTTTCAAATAATAAATTATTTACTACCAATAATTCTTTTTATTTTTTTTTAGTTGAAAGGTCCTTATGATATTAGGTCCAATATTAGATTCCTTTGTGGTTATTGATTAGTATTATGGATGAATTAATATATAAATGTGAGCATAGAAACAGATTGAAAATTTCAAGTGTGTTATATAGTTTAAATACGGAAAATTATCAGTTATAGTATCTTCCAATTGATGATTAAATTTAAAACTTCCTTTTGCCATTCAAACTTGATAACATTGCTCTGCTATGCTTAATATAGTTCATATAATAATGGGAAATGTAAAATTAGTAAAGCTATTATGAGGTCTTGCTAGCAACAGTAGTTCTATGTATATGTAAGAGTTTCCAGGTATCTCCCCTCTGTAGTATTATTAAAATTTATTATTGTCCTCTATCAGACCTTGTTATCAAAATCTGTGTGTGTATTGAATCAAGATAACAAAAGTCAGCCTGTGGTTTAATCTGTTCTCTTTATAATACTAATGCCTTTACGCTATCTTAAATGATTTCAGCCTTTATACTGATTCCAGATCTATTCCTCCTATATTGTGTCATTATTCCGGTCAGATCAAATTCAGTTTGTCATTTTAGACGGGACGATTTTAAACATAGTCCTTCCTTATATTTAAGTTAAAAAAATTTATTCGATTATTAGTTCATCAGCTTTGTCTTTATAATTATAGTCTATATATATAATCTATATCTTTCAACCTTTTTTTCACTATTTCTTCACCTTTTCGAATCCTTCTAATTATTATCTTAAGCAGAGGTGGAGTGAAGCAGCCTAGTCTCTGTTCAATTACATTCTATTATAATATTTTGTATAATTTAATTTATTATTTAGGCATATCTATCAACATTTAATAAGAACTTTATTATGAATCAACAAAAGAATGGAAATTGTTTCCTATTTAGATTAATTGGGGACTCTAAAATTGATCAATAAGAACGTTTATGGAAGAAGAGGGTTAGAATAGTTCAACATTCAGAATTCATAAGATAAGTCTTATATCTTTATTCCTCTTAAAATTATGATAAAAACTCTTAAAAAATCTCATGTAAAAAATTTGGCTTACCATAATAATTTGTTTTAATATTTGTGTAGAAAACTTTAATCAAATAACTTAGATTTTTACCCGTAACTTAAAGAGGTAGGTTATTAATATTAGGTCTCAATTGGTATGAAAAGGTCCCTGCTGATTTTTTTAGTAGTCAGATAATATAATAATTTACTAATATTTGATAATCTTAAATTTGACAATCTTCTTAAATCTTACTTCAAATTCTTCTTCGGATTTTACCTATCATTCTTTTCATTCTTTTCTTTTATACATATATATATTAATATTCTCATTAAGTCCAATTGGCCCCTCTCTAATTAGAAATTGCGTCATTTAACTTATTTTCAATTTGTATCCAATCACAAAATATGTTGGATTTCTAATTTTCAGTTCAAAAACATATATATGTGTTTAGTTTATCTCAATATTATTTTAATATTTTTAACAAGAGCAAAAAATTATATATATATTTGTAAATATATGTAAAGAAATATATCTATATATCAATAATATTCAAGTTGAGCGTTAGATTATCAATTTGTATCATGCTTATGTTATTTTTCTAATAAATTTGAACAGCAGATCTGCTTATAAAGAGATTTCTGTATTTTTTTAATGAGGAATTTAAAGTCAAAGTTTTCCTTTCATAAGAATTTTAACTATGAGTTGAACTGGATTTTGGATTCGTCTAGACAAAATCTCAATGACCTATTAGTAAACTTAAATGTTTGTCTGACCAATAAGGAAAAGACTTTGCAATTCACACATCTGTGGTTGTTATCAGTCTTTATTATCATTTAAAGATTACTCAAGGTGCATAGCTTTATTATACGAATCGTGAAAAAATATTCAAATTCGATTAGGAAATACAAATTAATATTACATTTATTCATTATTTTTCTTATGGAAATTTGAAATAATGCACAGCATTTTTTAAAAGGAATATATATTATACCAAAATCCTAAAAAGATGAAAATACATAATGAACGATTAAACTTATTCATAATATATAAAGGCCTATAACATCCCAAATGGAAATTGGCAAAACACTTTTATTGAAATATGATGTATAAATCCAATCTTCTTGCAAGGATCATATCTCACTTAAATTAATTATTAAAGAACTTTCATTCAAAAAATGTCAACACTTTGGTTTACAAATCCTACTATCGAATTTATCAAGCTCATGGCCTTCTGTATTACAAGGCCACTGCAGGCGTAAAAAACATAGTTTGTCACGACTGAAAGATATAGTATGCACATACAACACTTTAACAGTAACCTTTAAATATCCCAAAAATGATAATCACCAATAAAGTTAATTTGTGCGTCCTTTGAGAGTCATACTGGTGACTACATGCATCTCGTTTTACAAGATTAATATGATAATGAATTTCAAAAAAGGTATCTGTTAATTTTCACCTGCCTTAATTTCAGAGCTATTCATGTTTGTCCTTCCAGATATATCCACTGAATCCTTTTTACTTTAATTTGAACCGTTTCACAAATATATATGCATACCATCCATTTCTGGGGGGAGATATTGCCAGGAATTTCAAACAAGTGGATCATTATACATGTCTATCTTTGTCTTCAAATTATTTCTCCAACAATAGTGTTCGCTTCATCAATAACATTCAAATACTGTACTATAGATTCAGTCTATTCCAGTGGTGATTCAGTTTGGACGAGCAATATCCTATCGAAACAAGGTGAGAGTGAGCGTGCTGATGAAAACTATAGGTTAAAACAACCCTTTAAGCACTACTTTCAACCTGTCTAAACAATATTCTCTAATAACCACACAGCTGATCCATTCAAGACCTTTAACCCCTTAAATAGTCATCAAAATTAACCGATGTGAGAGTAACCTTTAATGTATTGCAATTAAACCTCAAATTCAATAAGTTTCCCACCCCCATATGGGAAGAATCAATTCCTCCCACTAAAGCCAAGACCTATACATAACCTAACTGCTCAAGAAGATAGTTATTGAGACTTTCAATGCTAATTATGGTAGTGATCGTACTATAATATTTTACGCCACGACTATAGTAAGAAATCTCATTATCACGCCAGACGGACAACAGAATTAAGTGAGAGATAGTTCTGTATTCCACACCCTAAACAACACCTACACCCTTCTGTCTTGCCTTACAGTTATGTATCTTTGCTAATAGTTAACGATTGGACACGTGTGGAATTAAAGGGGGAGCCAGACAACCTTCACATTCATTGCTCATCTTATACCCATTCGGAGTTATCATTACCCACTCTGTCTCCAGTTGAGAAACTGATGCTGAAGCAAGCAGTGATCTCTCCAATTCCAACATGTCAAAAACAATGAACTAATACAGATCAAGTATCCCTCAAATTCAAAATCATTATCAAAGTAATATATACTCATTGTAATGTAAACCCTTCAAGTATAAATTCACCTCAACCTGACTCTCAACAGAATCAAATTCTCAGCTCAATTCAGTCAAAAAAAGACCTCTTAGAGTGCTGTCAAGTGTCAAGAATCCTTCGCAGAATTATCGATTTGTAAAAAAGTAATTGCTTCTATATTGCAATTTTCATCGCAACTCTTCATGCGGAGGATATAAAA
>JABUQX010082001.1:22500-25000 GCA_015478945.1 Trachelipus rathkii
GATGAGGTTGAGATAGATCAAGACCATTGAGGCTTTTTTGTCAAAAGCTCAATGCTTTTAAAATTTCTCTTATCACAGGTAAATGTTTGTTATAAAGTTATTCAGTTATGATATCTAATTCATGTCACTTATAACTCTTCCATTATATTTACGCATTGCGAGTGCTATCACCAAAGACAATCACAACTGCTGATGATCATCAGAGATGCTCGTTTGGAATGATTTCTCGGGTAAAAATTCAATTGAAAAAATTATCAGCATTTTAAAGATGCGAAAAATATTTGATTCTGCCCTGATGAACGGAAATAAAAAGTTACCGCGTGTCCGAGACAACTTAAAATCAAAAAAATATTTAAAATAGCAATTGCTTTTCTTTGATAAATTTTTCAACAGGTGAGAGAGCAAGTTCGTGAGGCCATTATTGATTCCAAACTTACCAATTTAGTAAAAAACATTCATTAGATATCTTCAAAAATCTTGCGAGAATTGCTAAATGATGATCTTTTGTACATTCTGGACCTAGAAAACTTGTAAGCCCTGAATTTATTTTGTACAAAAGAAATTGATTAAACAAGTTTTACAAAAATATGTCACTCAAATTGATTTTTCCCCACCTTAAATGAAGCAAGGGCTGGATCTATTCCTAAACCTTACTGGATTGTCAGGGAACTTTGTAGCTATCTCAGTCGACTACTTCCACCCTGAAGGATCTTTCTCTACACTAAAATTAGCCCAAAATTTGAACCTTCTCAATTTCAACAGGAGAATAGAAAATTAACAAGACGGCTGTAATGTTGTTCTCGATCGTAGCTACACAAATGAAGAGCAGAAGCATGTAATTGATATATTTTCAATACATAAACAACTGAAAAACTTATGTTTGATATAAAAACATATTTTGAATGCTGAAATTGTTACCAAACATCGATATTTTTATTATCATTGTATTCAATAATAATATATAATACCGAATATATATTAATATAATATTTATATATATATATATATAATATATAATATATTATATATATAAAATATAATAGATATATATATATAATATATATTATATATATTTATATATATATATATATATATTATATATATTATAGACTTTATGTCCGAATCCAATTTTAGTCGAGGTCAAATCAGAAGTTATTGAAAATGCTATAGCAAAAAATAATAAATTTTGTATGATATTTTTTAAAGTATATAATAATACAAGATATAAAATAATAATAATAATAATAATAATAATAGAATAATAATAATAAAATAATAATAATAAGAATAATAATAATAGATAAGTTATTGTTAAATCACAAAAGGAATTGAACGTAGATAGTGTATGTAAAAATATTCGTTTAAATAAAATAATAATAATAATAATAATAATAATAATAATAATAATAATAATAATAATAATAATAATAATAATAATAATAATAATAATAATAATAATAATAATAATAATAATAATAATAATAAATAATAATATGCATAGAATGATCAAAATAAGGATTCCTTTCCAATCCATGGTCAGATTAAAAAAATAGCTAACAACTAATCGAACTACATGCAAAAAAAATTGTGAACGGAATGAAAACATCCGTAGTCCTTGTTTGGCTAAAATAATATATGACCTTTTCCTGAAATGACCTCCATGCTGATTGCGAAAAGGCTTTAGTAGTTTGCGAGATGCTACCAGGTCGGTGCAGTCGTCTCTACCTCGAGAATCAACCGTAGTCGAGAGTCTATTATACCCTGGAGAGGGTGACGGGACATTAGGCCTTTCCTCACATGTTTATTGCCCTTGATCTAATGCAGTTGATTGTGACTTTGGGTTCTGAATCTATATGCTTCTGGTTTCTGCTAAAGCAATTCATGGAAGTTTTTACTCACTAATAAGTTGATCAGAGAGCGGAATTAAATTTTTTTGCTAATAAAACTAGTTATGTCGTATTCACAAGATCTCTTCTTATGCCCCTCATGTAACAATGCATGAGAAGGAAATCAAATACACAGCTTCACAAACATATTTTGTATTATATTTTGACTAATAGCTAGTTTGAAATAAAAATGTTAAATACATTAAAAGTAAAGTAGAGAGGTCCATAGTACCTTTATAATATTTTGGAAATAAGAATTTGGGATCACATGAACCTATACCCAAATGGACGACAGGAAGATGGGGTCGACATAGGTAAATAAAAGAATTCTGGTTATTTAGAGTTTTTCTAACGGAATGCAACAACTTAACTTAACCTAACTAACCTAACCTAACCTAACCTAACCTAACCTAAACCTAAACATAACCCATCCAAACACGCCTGCGGCGGGGCTTGTACCAGGAATTTTTTTTTTGATTGTCAACCCTTTTCCTGTCGACCATTTGAGCTAGCCCCCGATGACATAGAGAAATTCTAATGCATCTTAATAGTACTTTTTAAAGGTCAAGAATAAATTTAATTTTGACTTCTTCAAAATAGATCAATGCACAATC